>SNQJ01S0030193.1:55337-86091 GCA_010110895.2 Picea sitchensis
CAACTTATCAACTATCACAAGAATGGCATTGTGTATGTGTGATGTGAGTGGCAATCCCACAACAAAATCCATAGAAATGACTTCCCACTTGGACATAGGAACATCATGTGGTTGTAGGAGACCTGTTGAGTGGTGGTGGTTAGCCTTCACTTGTTGACACTCTAGGCACTTGGCGACGAAATGGACTACATCATGCTTCATTCTTACCCAGAAGAAAAGCTTCTTCACGTCAGCATACATTTTCTTCACACCCAAATGTGCAAAATGAAGTGCTCTATGGGATTCCTTGAGTATGATGCTTCAAATATCCCCACCTTCAGGGATGTACATCCTTCCCTGATATCTTAATAATCCATCTTCTTCTAGGATATATCCTTCATACTTTGGATCTAATTTCCTCCCACTCTAGAAGGTTGAAGTAACCTTTAAATACCAACTATATTCAAGAAGTTTCCCCAACACACACTCCCTCGGATTAACCTTTAAGGGTAATAAGAAAATACATGTGGTCTCCTACTTAGGGTGTCCACGACCGCATTCTCCTTTCCCTTGATGTACAAAATTCCAAAATCATACTCACTCCATCACCTTTGCATTGCATTGGTATCCCTTTGAGTGAAGAGAAGCTTTAATATTTCATGGTTTGTTTTGAGCTCAAAGCTTCACCCCACTAGATAATGCCTCCAAAGATTCAGAGCTAGTACTACTACTGCCAAATCTAAATCATGAGTAGTGTAAATCTCCTCGTGTTTATTCAACTTTCTTGATGCATATGCTATCACTCCCCCATCCTATATTAGCATGGCCCCAAATCCTTTCTTCGAGGCATCCATGTATATTGTGAAGTCCTTTTCCATATTCGACACTCATAGAGTTGGTGCACTAGTTAGTAACCTCTTAAGCTCAATGAATGAAATATCACACTCTTCTTTCCATTCATACCTAACCCCCTTGCATTGCAAGGTGGCAATGGGTTTCACTATCTTAGAGAAACCTTCCACAAACCTATGATAATAACAAGCTAGCCCCATTAAGCTTCTCACCCCATGAGCATTTTTCGGCACTAGCCATTCCATAATCGCCTTTACCTTTTCTAGATCCATAAAGATTCCTTCACCAGAAATGATATGACCTTGTTATAAGATAAATCGGTAAATGCGGACATGAACTAATCTTCCTAGATCCACCTGAATCTAGAACAAAACAGGACAGGACATGATGCTTTCCCTAAGTTACAATCATTGATCTAACTATTAAAGAAGGGATTGATGGCTTACCTTTGAGATCGCTTCCTTATATCTTTATTGTTTCCGCTTCGCTCTAGTTCTTTTATGAAACTAGATTTGCAATGACACAAACCAACCAAAGTGAAAGAAACTATGATAGATTCAATGAAAACTTAAACATGTGATCAAGGAGTCATGTAATAAAATGAGAATGATTTTATGGGAAAGAAACATGCCACTTTATTATATTGAATAAAAGTGGAAGATACAACCGAAATGACTTGATGTCGCAAGTTCCCTTTTAGTGGTCCTTCGTTCCAACAAACACATATACTTGTTCCGGAGTTTGCATGAAGGTGATCTCCAAAAGCTTGATTGGTGAATGCAGACCTCAAGCATCAACTAAAATAGTATCATTCACACAATCTCCAGCCTGTTCTTCCAGCAATCCTTTGCTCAACTTTTCTTAACTGTGCTTAACCTTTTCCATGAGAAGACCATTATTATATAGGAGAAGCTGAAGTGGTTAAAGGGATGAGGATGATCCCACCAGATCAGAGAAATAAGTAGGATCGTAACCATACGGACGCCACCTCACATTCCAGAAGATTCCCCTTCTAGAAACTTCTTGAAACCCTTTCCTCTTTTGTCTTTCAAACGTCGTTGCACCCTTCCTATATAGCAGCCTGCAAAAATCCTGCAGGCCAGCTATAGAGAA
The DNA here is from genome assembly GCA_010110895.2 of Picea sitchensis. Taxonomy (NCBI): domain Eukaryota; kingdom Viridiplantae; phylum Streptophyta; class Pinopsida; order Pinales; family Pinaceae; genus Picea; species Picea sitchensis. The sequence goes on from SNQJ01S0030193.1 coordinate 57,282, forward strand.
GCCTGCAGAAATCATGGATTTTCGCACTATACACTATGGGTAGCTTGAGGCATCCTTCTAAAAAGTAGTCTTGCAGAGGAGGAAAGCAGTCACTTTTCTCAGGAAAAATATGATTTTGAGGACCTGATTACATGCTTGTAAATTCATCATCAGAATGACCAAAATAATGTGTAACAGACCTAAATAGTGAATCTCTTTCTGGAATAAAAATACTTCGACAACTTTCAATACAATTTGTTCTCTCTAAGGCATGGCAACACCACTCGCAATTGTTCTTCATGTTCTCTTTCGTTCTTGGAATAGATGAGGATATTACCCAGAAATACCTACACAAAGAGGTCCAAGTACCTTCAAAATACACCATTCATGAGGCTCATGAATATTGTTGGTGCATTGGTCAAACCAAAAGGTACTACAATAAACTAGTAATGCCCAAACCAAGTTTGAAAGGAATTTTTAGGAATATCACCTTCCTTAATCCTTAATTGGTGATACCCTAATCGTAGATCATTTTTTTAGAAAAAAATTTCTCCTTTCATTTGATCAAAGAGATCATCTATCTGTGGCATTGGGTACCTGTTTTTCACTGTAGCATGTTTCAAGTCCTTGTAATATATACACAGTCGTAAGGAATCATCCTTCTTCTTGACAAAAATTACTAGTGCACCCCAAGGTGAGACATTAGGCCTTATTATCCCTAAGTCAAGTAGTTCCTTCAACTGCATCTGCAACTCACAAATTTTCGGCGTTGTCATCCTATATGGTGTCTTGGAAATTGGCTCTGCACCAGTTTTTAGCTCAATGGTAAAACCAATATCCTTCTCAGGAGGTAACCCTAGAAACCCTTTTGGAAAAACATCCTTAAACTCTAACAATACTGGATACTGATCCATGGAGGGTCCTTTCCCTTCATTGACTACTTCCACTACAGATAATATAAAACCTTGCCTCATGCAACGATTAACCTTCATGGTTGAGATAAAGCACAGAGACACCTTCCTCCATACACTGTGGATCTCTACTGACCTTCTTTCATCGTCAACACAAAGCACCCTTTTCGGGGAACAATCTACCATAGCTCAATGGGCTTCTAACCAGTCCATTCCAATGATTAGGTCATATGTCCCTATAGCATTGGCGTACAACTTCAACCTAGTAGTACACACTCCTAGGTCTACTAGACAATTATCGATGCTAGGTCCTACAGCTTGTTTTTTCCCCAAAGCCATCTCAACTTGTTTAAATTCATTATGCTCGTAGGCTGCCAACCCACACTTTTCTAATGCACAAGGTGAAATGAAACTATATTTAGCACTAGAATCAAATAAAATTTCAACATTGACATGATTTATCATACCTGACGAATCCACCACAGTGGATTAATTCTCTGCCTGGAGGTTATCAACTGTTGCATAAATATAGTGGCTATTACTCTCTCTTCCCATAGGGGCCTTTCCTTCCCTATACACAAAGCCTGATTGTGACTCTAGATAGTCATGCCGGTAATGGGGTCCTCCACACAACCAAAAAGTAACAAGAGATGGAACTTGCACACGTCCCTGTGATGGTCTCTGAAATGAGTTCCTTCCCCTGGAACCCCTACCCCTACTTGTTGCTCCTTGAGAAGTTCGTGGATATGCCTGTTTCATTGGTGATGAGTGGGATGTTTTATTCGTTTCCATTGAAATACCTATTGTAACTTCTCTAGGAGCGACTCTATTTCCATAAGTGGGTGGCCTAGGGCTTCCTCCCCTGGAAAAGGTCCTAGGTTCCTTCCTCACGAATCCATGATGTTGTGGAATGGTTGATCTCATACCTCCATTTAAGCTCATATGTTCATCTGTGTAATGAGAATTTTGAACTGCTTCGGCTACTGATGATGGTTTCCACATCCATACAATGGAAATTATCTTAGGGTTTAACTCGTACACAAAATGGTATTCTTTTCATTGATCAGTATCCATGTATGAGACATATTTTACTAACTCCATGAACTTGATCTCGTACTCTTCCATGATTATGTTTCCCTGAAATAGAGCATGAAATTCTCCTACCTGTTGTTCCTCATAGTACGTAGGCAAATATTTCCTCTAGAACCTTTCCTCAAAATCTCCCATGAGACGGTGTATGGGGTAAGGTGCAACCGCCTCTCCATATTACCCCACCAGTTTAGGGAACTATCCCTCAACTAAAAGATCGATATCTTCGCCTTTGATGTGGAAGCATAATCTCTTAAGGAGAAACATCACATCATTCCTTCCTACCATGCCTTTGCACGTTCAATTATGTGACTGTTGTCCCTTGACCAAGTTTTGAAGAATACTTGGTGATAATTGACCACTTTTGGAACTGCGACAGCTTGCCAAGGAAGGAGCTCAACGCGAAGTGGAAAGTAAGGAAGAAAGACCTATTTTTGGGTCCATTTTAGGGTTTTGGGCTGATGTAACGGGAAAGGGATGTTGGCCCATGGGTTTACCCACGTTTAGGCCCATCTTGTAACCTATAAATAGGCAATGTAAATAGGGGAGAAGTAGAAAGATAGTAGTAATAGTAATGTAGTACATCTATGTGATGTATAACTGGAAGCTTAGTGCTAGTAACTGGATCTGTATGATCGGATGTATCTTAGAGTGCTTTGTGCATGAGATCGGAAAGCTAAGTGCAGTTTGGTGTGGTCTTGTGTTGAAGAGCAAGGAAGAAGGATCTAGCGAGCTGCATAGATCTTCTGTCCTGTGTGAAGTAAGGATCATTGAAGATCTATGCTGTAACTGCTTGACCAAGATAATATAAAGAAGACTTTGTGGATGTAGCCCCGAGGTGGGGGTGAACCATGGTAACTGTGTGTATAGTGATTTGTGCTTCGCTCTAATGTGTTTATCTCTTTCTTGGCTAAGTGCTTGATGTGATTAAGTAGATCTAGTTATGCTTTATGTTGATGATATATGAATGAACGTTAGATCTGATATATAATATTCTTAGTGCTTGATCTGTTGAATCTAACCTATATTTATGTGGCTAAGTATTGAATCATCCTCAGTATAAGTATTCATTGCGATGCTTTGTGATTTCGGTGAAGTGTATTAATGAATGTATGTTAATGAATAATTGATGCTAAGTGTGTTGTAAGAAAGATAATCACATATCTGTGTCCCAGCTAAGGTTGCAGACATCTAAGTCCTACAACCACCCATGCCTCTACCTCGGGTGAGAATTCATCTTCTTCGCAGGTGTTGTTGAAAGGGTCAGTAGTTAGGGTTTTGTTGGTGTGCTCTTGAGTGTTGAACCCTGGGTCTGCCCTTGTGCCAACAGTGACCCCCAACAAACTTTGGGAGTTTTATCTTTTGTAGTTCTTTAGTGATGTCCCCTGGTGGAGGCCCTCCCTCTGGGTCCCTCCACACTTCACGGCTACCCACTCCAGATGGTGGGGTTCCACTTCGACATCTGTTGACGGGTGCCCCTATAATGTCTCATTAATATCCTCTAAGGATAGTAAAATGAGATCTAATTCATGCAATGGTGGTGGAAGCACTGGCATCGGTGGACCTTGCGACGATGCCCCTTGGCCTCAATTTCCCTTATTCCTAACCATCTTGAATAATTGAATTTTCATCAAACCAAATGCTTATCAGGGGAGAGTTTAAGGCATTCCACATTTTCTCAAACGTATACTTGCAAACATAGGGTTAGGCGTAAGTTATTTATACTTGTCTGTAAACTGACATTACTCCTATAAGGTAAGTGGCTAAAGGTCGGAAATCAAAAGCCTCTAAGATTGGTAACTTCGTCGGGGTAAGTTGCTAACTCTCTTGCCTTGCTATCTATGATAGCACTGTGGGGTACTCGTCAATTACCCTTACATATCTCTTGAACATGTAGTAAACCCCATATTATAATCCTTATATCCTTATAATTGATTAATCAATCGCTTATTTAATAACGTTTTATAATCAATTGAATAAAATTTAATCACGATCCCTTTAATAACATTAATAAATAGCAATAATGTTTTTTTTAATAAGTTAATGGATTCAAAAGAATTTTAACTCCATTAAATAATAAATAAATAAATAATCTAAAACTTTATAATTTTCTATATAGAAAATAAAATTAAAACAAACTTGTAATTTAATAATTATAAAAAAAATAATATATTTAAAAAAAAAANNNAGTTGAGAAGCATGTTTATTACAATTTTTGAAATTTATTTTAAATACAGAGAATCACCAATAAAAAAAATATTAAATTTAATTTAAAATTTTGAAATTTATTTTAATTAAAAAAAAATCAATTTAACGTTGGAAAGGTTTTTTTTTTAGGCTACGTGTGGCCTGGAGGCCCACGTTCCTTCTCTACAAGTCCCCACGCAACCACACAAAACATGATTAGGTTTCCCCATCTCAGATTCATTTTCTCCCATTTCTTTCATTTCAAATTTTATCTCTGGTCATAGGGTTTTGAGGGCGCGGTCCTGACTCCATGGTTTCCTTCCTAGAGGGCGTTTCCATGGCCCTCTCTCTGATTTCTCTTGAACCATAAGTTTGAAGGGTGGAAGGGTGTGTCTATCTCCTTGGTGGATTCATGTACTTAGGCTCCATGCAGGAAAACCTCTAGGTATTCTCCTTGGTGCTTTGTGCACAGAGTATACTCCCTCGTGCGCCCCTCCTCGGTATTTGATGCTTAGGCTTAGACGCTTTGGCTTGGAGGCATAGTGCTTGGTATTGGGAGGTGATGGCTGGTGCGAGATCTCTCCTTGTGTCTTGGGTGTTGGTGTGTGGTTTCTTTCCCCTTGTGGGATTTCTCCTTACGGCTTGGCGCTTAGTTCTCGACAGGAAAGTGGTAATTTATGAAAATACCAAATGGAATGGCTAGAGTTTGTATTGCGGCAAGGAAAGAAAGATATTTAAAGATCGATGCTTTGGTGATCGTTGTCTCCTTGGGAGACGTATGCTTCCACTATGCAGTATATTGGCCCCTTGTGGACTCCCTCCTCATCACCTCTTGTATAAGTGTTCCTTTGTAACTTGACCCTCGATGCTTGTAGTGTATGTTTATCTCTTGTGAGACTCTCAGTGCTTGGGTTCTTGGTGTGAATGACATACTCAGGTTACATTCCCTTTGGGTGATGGTTGTGTTTCTTGTATGTGGTTCCTTTGTGGCTTGAGATTTGTCTTCACGTCCCGAAGGTTTCTAGGCAATTATTCAAGGAAACCACTTCTCTCATTGATTCCTCTCCCATCAAAGTGGTCTCTTCCACAAATTGAAAATGTGTTATTTCTTCCACGCCTTTAGTCACCTTAAATCCCTGGATAATTCCCAGGTATCCCTTCTTCATATATCCATTTGGGATATCAGTAACAAGAAGAAGAAATAGGGACATGTTTGAGCCCCCTGCAGGCCGTGAGGAATATGGAGGGAAATCTGGATAGAAAAGGAAGCGGTGTAGAAACGAGACCACAGCCACAGGGTCACTAAAGCCAAATCTTTCTCTGAGCTTGAGCCATACTTTATGGCATCACCATAGGCGATGGTTTTTGTAGCAACGAGGAGCGAAAAATAAAAATAAAAGACGACTCCATATCATAAGGTTGTGTGTTCACAAATGGGAGATATATTTAGCATATTCTTACAATCCGTCAAGGGATATCCCCAACCCCCCTAGTTATGACAACTCATCTCTTGAAGTGGTAAATTTGGACCTTTTAATTCAATATTTTTGTGTGTGTTTTATATGTTCTTTGTTTCAATATTTTTTAGGGACAAATATTTTGTTAGGGCTTCCATTCCGACTCAAATGTCATGAAATTCCATTCAAAAGGCATGTGCACCCATCATTTAGAGTTTTCCCTAAATTTTGTTCTTATTTTGGAGGACATATTTCATTTTAGAGGGTTGAAAGTATAGTGGAAGCTGTGAAAAAATTTCCAAAATTTAGTTCACGTTTACAGTAATAGATGTGCTTGAAGGGATTCAATGTTGGATCCCTGGAAAATAGAGGATCTTAGCTTCCTTTGTTTGTTACAAGTTTGGGTCTATCTTGTTTGTATATGTAATAACTCCACGGTAATTGAATTCATGACCAATGATCTAATGGGAACTCTGGGAATATTTAACTAATAAAAAAAAATTCAAATGAAACACCAAAAATTGCAGAAAACTAGGAAGATTGATAACAAAAAACCACAATACACTGCAGCTCAAATGCGTCCCAATTGTATATCTTAAAAATAATGTACTTACAATGAGTTTTAGAAGAAATATAAACCGATAATTTTGCTGGAAAATACGGAGTTGTAGAAGATGCATAAAACAGAAAGAGAGAAATATTAAAGCTACAATGGAAAAGACAAATAAGTTATGGAAAATTATCCCTTTCCTCTCTAACTCTTTTGGCCTAATTTTCTTTGCCTTTTTGTTCCTTTAGGAGTGTTTAACCAACTCATTTTGCAAGACTATGGAGCTGATAAGCTCCAAGATTTGCCCCCCCTTTTTTTCTTACAGGCGTCCATATTTTGTTGGGGTTTTGTTTGGTTTCCTTTCATATATAGTAATTAGTACATACACATTTCATAATATTTTGTTTATTTTACAATATTGGGTATTTTTTTTTATTTTACAATATTTTTTAATCTAACTCTGTTAATTTTTTGTCTACGCAAGTGAAGAATAGTACAGGTGGTTGGAACATGGTTCTTTTGGGTTGTCTTCATAGGTTTTATAGGTTGTAAATAAAGGGTTTATAGGTTGTAGGTTAGGGGTTTGGGAACAGATTGTATAGTTATGTGGGTGGTCAAGCCCAAGCTGCAGTTTTGAAACTGGGCTCTGATACCATTTGTAAGGTCTTCCTATTTCAGGGCCTCAAAAAAAATTTATTTTGCAATCTCCTACTGAAATGGCTGCAATTTAGTTTAGAATTTTTCTTTATGCATTAAATAAACTAGTAAATAGATAGAAAAATAAATTAGATATTATAATAACAATAGCATAATGATAACAGACCAACTGGTAAAATACATACATCGACATGCAGTTTGGTTGATTTAGCCCCTTTCTTGTTTGTTCTTGTTCTTTCCCAACTGCCCAAACTGAATATTTACCTCCCATCCAACTATGAATAGCCTCTTCAACTCCCTAGCTCCAGGAATCCTTGTGGTTTCCTATCCCCCAAGCCTAAAGTTCCCAGCAACAACAATGTCCCTGTAAAAGCTCCCCAAAGCAATCTTTTTCCCCCAATTTCCTCCTTCTTCCCCTCTCTTTCAAAATTTCTTCCTTGTCTTCTTCTTCCCCCAATTTTTCCCAAAACAAATACCCCTCTTCCTTATCATCCTCCCTCGAATCCCTCTCCCTCATTCAATTCCCCAACTTCCTTATCCCCTCATTAATTCCCCCAAGAGCCTTATCCCCTCATTAATTACTTCACCTAATGTTTTTAATAATAAAATAATAAAAAAACTCAATGAGTTTATTTTGATAATTAATTAAATTTAATTTAACAACTATGATAAATAAATAATCAATTTGGGTTGTTACAAAATCATTTTCCTAGAATGGGTTGGGATTGGAACCCTATTGTATCTCCAATTCATGTCTATTTTTTTCAATTTTGGGAAGATAGTTTAATAAGACATTTCTATGGTATCTGTGAGCATTGTTTAGTACCCCTTTATGCTATGATCTACAAACAAAACCCTCTAAGGATATCTATAGAGGCCAATAAATCCATCAAGGAAATTGGTGACCATTACATAGGGAATAATTACACGTATATTAGAGTTTAGGGTAGTACAGGTGCACCACACCTTCTCCCTAAATATATACCTAACAAATTGATGATTAGGTAAATTGCATACCAAATAGTAGATGTTGGTATCATTTCACTACTAGCTTCTAATTCAAAGAGATATTGGCAAAATTTTCCAATCACAGTGGGAACACAGACATTACAAAATGTACCCTATGATAAGAAGGATGTGGGGGCTCTAAAATATTTCATTTTTTGCATAGGGAAAGACAAACAACATTATCCTAAAGGAACAAAGCATAGTCACCTTAAATCAGTAGGGTTAGTGAACCCAAACCAGCATCAAGCAGATCCTAGAGAATACATTTTTAGGGGAGATCTATCCTTTAAAGAGGTTTTATTGAGAATCATAAATGAAACAGAGAAAGAGAAGATAAAATTGTTAAAGGGAGAAAAGGGAAAAGAAATGAAAGAGCGGTGGGAGACATTGATAGCTCAATATGTCATACAAGAAGAGGAAATGAAGAAAGACCAAGAGGCTAAAGAATGGGAACAATATAATAAGGACTTAGAGGCCAATGAGTGATATGAGAAGAAGGAAAAGGAAGAAACATAGTAGGAATTGAAGAAGAAAGAAGAATCACAAGAATAATTGGCCAAGAAAAAAACCAAGAAGGAATTGGCCAAAAAATCACAAGAAGAAAAAGAGACATAGATGAGAAAAGAAGAACTAGCCAAGAAAAAAAAGAAGAAGAAAAAGAGAGGAGAATAGAGGAAGAAATGAATAAAGTAGCATAGGAAGTGGAGAGGAAAAGAAAAGAGGAAGCAGAGATAATAAGAGAAGAGGAAACCGAGAAAAGAGAAGAAGAAATGGTTGTAGAAAAGAAGCAACAAGAGGAGAAAGAAAAGGGTATCCCTTTAAACTATTCATGAAATATTCATATACCAGGAACCCCTATAGACCCTGGCACCCCATTGAACACTTTTGTGGTAGGATTTGAGGGTATCACCACAGATATGATTTTATTTGAAGATACAGTACAATATGTGAGAAATACTTTTATAGAAAATCCAAGAGGAGAATATCTATGTTAAGCCCTAATATTGGCTCATTATCCCTTAATTGGGGCATATTAGATTAGTAATGTTATTTATTACCCCTTAATTGGGTCATATTAGATTAGTAATGTTATTTTATTTATGTCGACTTTAAGCCATTAGTTGTAATTATACCTCCTAGTCTCCTATATATACCAAGGAGACATTTTCATTTTGAATCATCTGGTACTTGAACATTTAAGTGGGGTAAAAGGAGGTTGCCCCCTCGAAGAGGATTATTATCTGAAATTATCTCTTTTCAAGGCGTTGAGTACTTTTCACGGTTTCTATGCTATATTGATGTTTGGTTCTTAACATATGGTATGAGCTCAAGGTCTTGGGGTTTCCATTTGCTACATCACATGAGACACTTGAGTGATTTTTCACTATAACTTTTTTTCTAAGACAATGTTTCAAACGGGTGCAGGAGGATATTTAGAAGACGGATCCAAGGTATGTTGGGTTCAAATTAATCTCTTGAGGCCTTATAATTTAAGATATACAGCAGCCTAGATAGGGTGTTGGAATCATCTTGAAATGAGTCATTAAATTTTCTCTATAAAAAAAATTTCTGTAAAATTTCAGACCTGAACTCAGAAGGCCATTTATAGAAATTAGTAATTTATCTGTGGTAAAAATTTCAGCTTATGGGTCATATTAAATTTTTAGATACACCTTTTGTAAGATGGGGTATCTGACTATTCCTGTTGGCTAGTCTCAAGAAGATGTTCGAGGCAAAACAATCCACTTGCTTTCCTTCTAGAGTATCCAAATTAGCGTGGGGCCCGGATTGCATTGGATCATGAATGATCTGTAGTATTTTGGTAGGTTTCTATTTATATCAATTATTTTGTGCGGGCACACTATACAAGTGAGATCTCTGGAAAGGACAAAAATGCGACCTTGAAGTTGTGGGGAAGTTACAGTAAATTGCACTTGGCACATCAATTTTGATCAGACCTATGGCATTGCAGGAGAAAACATATCAAAGAAATACATAAAATTTTTCATACCCAGAAGGGGCCAAAATTGGGAGATACCTTGAAGAAATGTGTCCTGAGAACCACCTCAAAATCAAGGGTTCAAAAGTGATACTTGGCCAACATGCAACCCAAAAGGGGAACTACACCAAATGAAGCCTCCAGAAGTCTATTTGGACTCTTTACAGTGAAGGTGAAGGAAAGAGAAATGCGTGGGGACATAAATGAACTACAAAATAAGATGGATTCAATGGAAGCTAGGATTGATTCAATGGAAACTAAGTTGGACCCACTAAGATAGATGGTTTTAAAGGAGATCATGGAAGTATTGAAAAATTTCCATAAAAGAAGACACCTAAAAAGTGAAAATGCATCCCATGAAATTCATGTGGACACAAGGAAGGTGAATCAGAATGGAAAACTCCAACTTTGGTTTGAAAACAACCACGTTCCTAAGATTGACATAGGGAATTTCCCAGTGGCAGGACAATCACATGGATGCCAGTTAGGTGAATTCTTTGATCTCCATAATGTTCCATTGTTAGCACGTGGGAGAGTAAACTCCTGAATTGCTACCCGAGGGCCGAGCAGGCACCGGTTAATGTCCGTTTTGTTTTAAGGGGTGATAAATGGAGATAAAGACTTCGAGAAATATCACTCTAACTTCGAGGAATTTGGAGTCCCCATGTATTAGGACAAAGGAGAGGTCTTGATCTAACCCGTGATGGGTTGATTAAAATAGGCCGAGATGCGTGGAAGACTTGTCAAGGAGGTGAACAAACAACTTTGGGCAGCAAGCTTACAGCAGTTTGCAGAAGAACTACGAGAGTGAAACACGCGGATTCGGTCTCCAAAGCGAGGTGGACTTGGCTGGACCCTCCAATTCCAAGTCGCTCAACACTGGGAAAAATCACAAGAACACAGAACATGCTGTAACTATTACGGTGATCCATTACAGCATCATCCTACTCAACCTTTCTGACTCATTTGGACCCTCAATTTCGAGTTGCTCTAACCACGGTCTTAACAAAGGCGTAAAAGCGGCATTCATAAGACAAGAGAAGTCTCAAAAAGTTCATACGCGCTTGAGGGTATCGATTGTTTCATTAAAGCTTTACAACCAGGATCTCGGCTCAACCATCGATAGATACCAAAATGAAAAAAAATGCCTACAAATACTCAAAACAAACCTGCTTAAGCAAATCAGGCATGCATTCTAAAGATTTGCGTGCGCATGGCACCGACCAATCTACACTACTGAGTCTCACGAGATGATGGTGCACCTACGACCGGTGTGTCGAACTCGGCATTTCAGGTGGGTGAATCGGCGATGCCTTTAATTACGTTATTGACTTTCCCATTATGGCCGGAGAATGTCTAGCCACCACTGACTACCTCAATAGCTGCGCCGTTGGGATTGAGGAAGGCCCGACAACTTCGGCACCTTTGGGACATGGAAAGCCCTTCACGCTGCCACCTAGATTAGCTAAGTGATTTGATGCATAGGCGTGGAGGCCAGCGTGAAATATGGGGTGCGAGAAGAAAGGAGTGGGTGGGGCCAAAACCGGGGGTGAAGTAAGAAGAAGCGATGAGGGGTGAGAGAGGTTGCAAGGGAGACATATGGCAGAAGGAAATAAGCGTAGGAAGCAAGAGATGAGATGTATTGGGCACATTTTAGTGGGAGGTAGACGTGGGCCGAAGGCGGGACACATGGCGGTGGTGAGTGGATGATGAGATGGGGAGGGCCGTTGGTTAAAACATAGAAGCGGTGAGGAGGATGGGATCCGCGCGATCACCACCATTGTCCGGTAGCTTATATCTCGATGGATTGGAAGATCGCACCCCGTTCCGGGACCCCTTGGCTTAAAGGTGAAAGCTGAGGGGGTCGAGGCCCTGAGTGTTGTCCGGGCACTCGTCGGGACCGAAGAGATGCGCCCTTCGATTCCGGACCCTGCTTAAGGTAGAAAGAGGCGGAGGCGAATCTATGCCGTTGATGCGGGCGAATTTCTCCCGCTTAAACTTGCTTGTAGCTTACCGCGGGTCGCGTAGCATTCAAACAGGACAAGTGGGTTTAACCCATTCCTTTGCATTCTAACCCTCTTACAATATAAGCTAACATTTTGGCTCCATGGGGAATAGAGTCATCCATGTGATGCTCTAAGAACTCTTTCCGCAGATTTAGTGCCTTTGCTATTGGTCTATGGAGTCAAGCTCAAACCTCTGGCTGGCGAAGAAATACGGGCGAAAAATAAAAAGCCATGGCTCGCTACATGCTCAAAGAGGCTTGTTATACTCTGATCTATCTTTGATAAAACATTTTATGGGCTGGTGAAAAGAAACTTCTATAGCCATCAAAAGCGACTCTGGATAGAAGCTCCTTTATACATCAGCGATCATCGGCCGGATGGTGTAGCCATGGCCGAGCGGTTACGCATCAACTTCCCCTCACATGGTGAAGTTGTTATGGAATAGGGCGACTCCAAGGCATAGGAGAAATGCCACTCCATGTATTTCTTCATAGGCTCATAGTCAGGTGGCCATTTCAAGGAAATGGTGAAATACAGCCTCTTCTGCATGGTTTGTTCCTGCATTGGCCCGATCTACTGATATCCCGCAGTGGGTGAATAAGGCGACTTTGTTGATCTCGGTGGTGGTTGCTGTTGGCCCGGCTGCAATGCTGATCGTAAAGCGCATCTTCGGCCTCCCTGCAGTTTCTTAGGGTACCTCTTCTTGCTCCCTCCCAGAATTGAGAGTCATAATCATCATAGATAGGACCGTGGGAAAAGTTATGCTTTTCAATTTCTAACGCTTTCGGGGGGCTGATTTCCTCGCATTATCTTTCACTTGTGAACAGAGGATAAGGCTCTACAATATTCTCTTGGAAATCCTACATATCCAACTCAGGATCTGATTCGTAGTTGTCATACATGGGCTGGCTACTACCCAGGTCATGGTGATGTGAATGCCACTGCTCCTCAATGAATGATAAATTTAAAACAGGTGAGCACCTGACTTCTTCATCTTTAAAAAAAGGATCTTCGGATCCTCCTTTTCAATCCCAAATGTAAATACATCATGGGAAAACTTGGCAAGAAAGAAAGAGATAGTCCCTCTTTAGCTATCATTTCATCTTTGATCTAAGGCCGACCAAGCTCATCGAGAATGGGATGCCAACTCATCTTATAAATCTTCAACAATCTCTTCCAAAGAGTTGCTCAGAGCGTCTGCCTATGAATTTGAAAATCCTCACTTGGTCTTCATATTTCAATCATTCTAATTGGGCAGAGAGATACTTCACATGCTCCATCGACTTACTCAGGGCGCCATTCTCCTCCCCGGGAACTTCATCACTTTCATAACATGCGGATGCGCGCGGAATGGGGAGGAAAATTTGGTGATGATCCATGTCATCAAGATCCTCCCCGCAGCTTTTGTTAGAAACAACTTTCTCTTGTATAGGTTTGTGGTATCCCCTCCGCAACAATTATGACAAATTAACTTCGAGGATACGACCTCAATGATAGGCGGTGAAAGATGCATGGAGATCCATGGGTGAAGAAATGCTAGCGGGGTAAATAATGGTACCATTTATGTGCATCCCACAACTAATGAGAACATGAACATCTTAATTAACACATCCTCATGATGTATCTCCAACTAGCATGAGTTCATGAAACTCAGCGAGGGTCTTTGAGGAGGGTTGTCCTCTTCACACTTTTCCAAATGTGGGAAAATAATCACCCCATTCATCCATAGTGGGGACAACATTAGGAAAACCGGGAATAGCAAAAAAAATTAAAGAAACGAGCCTACTTGAGCATGGATTTTTTCCATATCGAAATAGTGGAGTCGTTGACCGATCCTTGAATCATGGAGTCGCCGGTGAAAGATCTTGTGACTTCAAATATGTCTGATCCTTGTTCACCATCAAAGGCCGGTCTTAGCGTTATCTTTACGGGAAACTATAATGCGAAAGCAGTTTTTGAAACCTTCTCGAGAAATCTCCTTAGGGTCGACTTTCAGGCGTGCCAACAGTAGTCACAGCTGAAAGCGATTGATTGGCAGGAAACAATGGGTACATACCGATTAAGATGCGTAGGTGCATAGTAGCAATCTTTAAGGGCTCTAATAGAGAGGCACCTTAGAATTAGAGGCTCAATGGTTACGCCGAGGAAAATATTCAACTTCATCCCCGACAGCGGTGCCAGAAATGTTGGTGTCAGATGTCACTCCTGGATTGTTTGTAGGAGTAGAGCCCGACGCCCGTCATTTTTTGTCACGATTTTTTTAATGGGGGTGATCAAATGGAGATAAAGACTGGAGGAAATATTACTCTAACTTCGGGGACTAAGGCCCTGGCGTATTGGGACAAAGGAGGTATTGATCTAACTTGGGTGGGTTGATTAAAGATGGCTTGAGGATGGAGAGAACTTGTCCAAGGAAGGTGCACAAGCGACTTTGGGCAGCAGGCTTTTCGTGGTTGTAGAAGAAAGACTACGAATGCAAGACCAGCTGGTTCGAGTCTGTGAAGGTGGACTTGACTAGACCCTCCAATTCAGTCGCTCGGCGTTGGGAAAATCACAAAAACTTATTAGAGGCTCCGTAACTATTAAAATGATCCATTACAACATCATCCCTATAATAGCTCGACTCAGCTGGACCTCCAATTCAGGAGTTGCTCTAACCGCGATTAACCAACAAAGGCGGTAAAGAAGCTGGCATTCATAAGGTAAGAAGTCTCAAAGTTCATACATAACTAGGGTATCGGTTCTTCATTAAAGATTTACAACTAGGATCTCAGCTCAACCATCGATGAAACCAAAATGGCATACCACATATACTCAAAACAACCATGACAACAAAATCAAGGCATGCATTAAAATATTTGCGTCTGGCCTGCGACCATACACTGCGGTCTCTACGAATGATCATGCACCTATGGTGGATACAGTAATTCTTGACAGTCTCGTGGGTGAATCGACATGCTTTTAATTAGATGCTTCGAATTTCCCATTATGGTAGGAGGTGATGTCTAACCACCACCAACTACCTCAATAAGTGCTTCATTGGGATTGAAGATGACCCAGCCAACTCGGCACCTCTGCGACATGAAAGACCCTTTGCACTGCCACCTATTTTAGCTGAACAACCTAATGAATAGGCGTGGAGGCCAACACAAAGAATGAGGCGCACGATGGAAATAGTGGCACCAAAGCTATGAGGGAGAGGCATGAAGTGATGAGGTGTGTGAGAGGTTGCAGGGGAAGACACATGGCGAAGAAATAAGCGGAGAAGCGGAGATGCTGGATATGTATTGGGCACATTTAGTGGGAGGCGTGTGGACGAGTGGGACACATGGAAGGAAGGTGGTGTTAGTGGATGATGATATGGGGGAGGGGCCCACGTTGGTTAAACAAAGAGCGGTGAGGATGGGATCAAGCAGTCGTTGTCCTGGCGCTTAGATGTCGATGGATTGGGAAGTTCTTGAATTCGGACCCCTTGGCTTAAAAGGTAGAAAGGTGGTGGGGGAGTCGAAGATACAGCGTCATTGATCGAGGCACTTTGATCTCGGCCGTTGAAGATCGCCGGTCCGGTTCTGCTTAAAAGGTAGAAGTGGAATCTATATGCCGCAGATTGATCACGGAAGCAATTTGTCACCCAAACTTGCTTGCTTACCTGGCGTGTAAGCATTCAAACTTAGGACAAGAGTGGGTTTAACCCATTCCTTTGCATTCTAACCCCCTTACAAAATATAAACTAACAACCACATACACAAAAGTGCAATTGCTTCTTTATATTTAGAACCTAATCAATTTGTTTTGAGTGTGATGGCTTTGTTCTGCATAAATCCTGCGATCTTGGACAATTTACGTCCAAGGAAAATGATAGCACACTATGAGGATACAAGGAGCAATACCTTTGTAGCCAATTGATAAACCTCAACAAAGGTGTTCAGTTATCGAGCACATTGAACTTCCAAAGATTGAATATAAAGGTATGGGCTCTATTTCCCGGATAGGCATAGTTGATGTACTCATAGGAACTACAAGGATAACATTCAACATGAGGTTCGCCTTTGGGAACCCAAATCATTGGAGAATGCATTTAAGGTGTGGCAAAGAAATGTTGAAAGTAAAAATCTGGGTATGACTACTAGAAGGACCTATCTAACATCTATAGAGAACAATGCTCCTTCTCTAAAACACCTCAATACAAGGTTGACACCTCCAACAATTGGAAAGAAATCAAAAGGTTTATGCTTTAATTGTGACTGACAAGAATACGGTAAGGGACATAAGTGTGGTGAAGAAGAAATTATTCCATAGATTGTGAGAGGAAGAAGAACAGAACAAGAACCATCTCAAGATGAAAGCAGAGAAGCAATTTAGATGCGAGAGTTGACTCCGCGAATAATAGATTGCAATGCATTGGTAGGAATTAGCACTCCTCAAACCCTCGAATCGAAGAAGGATACATCAAAAGAAAGAGTAATAGTCCTAATTGATTTTGTGATTACTCATAATTTCATTCACTATAAATTAGCCAAAGATCTCCAATTGATTTAATATCCAGGGCCCGAGTTTCAAGTAATGATTGGAGATAGAGGAACTATCAATTTCTTGGGAAAATGCAATAAGATCAATCTTACTATGGGGGAATATGTAATGAATATTCCAATGATTACACTATACCATGGGTGGTGTAGATGTTTTACTAGGAATCCAATGGTTTACAATCATTAGGAACAAGGCTTTTAATTTTCAAGAACTTTCATGAAATTTTTTATTGGAAGGGAAAAGAAATTGAGTTGAGGAAGGTATCCTTGAGGGAAGCTGTTGGGTGATAATCTCTAATGGCATAACAGAACTATTGAAAAAGGGGCATCAGGAATTATTGCACAACTATGCTCACTAGATGTTTAAAGCATCTAAGACATCTATTCCTCAAGATATCAAAGGGATCATTGATAAGCATTCCCAAAGTATTTGAAGATATTCCCAAAGGTCTCCCACCCACTCAAAATCATGATCATGAAATTCACTAGAAGTGTTCCTAACATCAGGACATAGAGATACCCTTATGCCAAGAAGAGTGAAATTGAGTGCATGGTTGAAGAAATATTGAAATTTTGGCATTATTAGACCCTTTAAAGTTCTTACTCTGCACGATGGTAATGGTATTCCAAGAAAGATAGCTCATGAAGTATGTGTCCGATTATAGAGATCAACAAGATCCTTATTAAAGATAAGTTTCCCATTCTAAGTTGATGAATTTTAAGATGAACTACATGGAGCAATCTATTTCAAAAATTGGATCTCTGTTCAGGGTATCATCAGTCGAGGAATGAAGGAAGAAGATATCCAAAGCAGAATTGAACTCATGAAGGCCATTATGAATTTTGGTCATGCCTTTTGTGCCTCACAAATGCACCTTTCACATTCCAAGGGTTGATCAATTCCATTTTCAAGCCCTTCCTTCGAAAAATTTGTGTTAGTATTTTTTTGATATACTAATCTATAGCAAATCTTGGGAGGATCATGTGCAACATGTTGACAAGGTGCTACAATAACTACTAAAGGAGCAACAACTATATGCCAAACCATCAAATGTTTCTTTGGAGTAAAAGAGGTAGAGTATTTAGGTCATATTTTATCTCATGAAGGTGTAGAGGTGGCAGCTAACAAGATTAAGGCCATGATGAATTTGGACGTTCCCAAAACATTAAAAATCTTAGAGTTTTGGGTTTTGTGAGTTACTACCATAAGTTTGTTTGGAACTATATGGAAGAATAGCGACACATACTTGAGGACTAACTAAGAAGGATGCATTTTCATGGACTCAGGAGGCAACTAAGCTTTGACAACTTAAAGAGGTGTGTGACTCCTGTCTTGAAACCACTCCCGGACTTCAAAAAAACCTTTGTGTGGAATGTGATGCCTCGGGAAATGGAGATTAGTCTTGTCTAATGCAAGAAGGAGCCCACGGCTTTTGAAGAAGTCGACCACTCCAGGGGAAGGGACTTACACAAACCCATTTATGAGAAGTAAATGATGGCAATACTACATGCATTGAAAAATGCGTCCTTACCTAATAGGTAGGCAAACCTGAGATAAACAGAGATCATGATATTATTAAATACTTCTTGGAACAAAGACTATCTTGAGGAAGAACAACAAAAATGGGTAACCAAGATATTGGGCTATGATTTTGAAATCGTCATAAAAGGGAAGCAAAATGTTGTGGCGGATGCACTCTCAAGAAAGGATGAAGATGTTGGGGAGCCTTTCTTTTGTGCTATCTCAATCATCCAACCCGATTGGATAATGAAGCAAGGGAGGAATGGAAAAATGGCGAAAAGTGTGGACTCTCATTCAAAAGGGTTTACTGTGAGTTGGATGATCGAGATACATTTACATGGAAAAAATGATTCCACTATGGTACAAAGATGCTTATATTTATGTAAAACTCCCCAACTCGAACAAAGGTACTATTGGAATTGCACACCTCTCAATAGGAGGGGCACTCGGGATTTTTGAAAATACCATAGAGTCAAGAAGTTTTTTGGGGGATGGCCAGCCAAAGCCCGATGTTCAAAAGGTTTGTGTGAGAGAATGTGTGGTTTTACTTGACAAAATAAAAGGTGGAAACAATTAGAGACCAGGTTTTTACACAACCATTATCCATCCCAAATTAAATTTGGGAGAGGTTTCCATGGATTTCATCAAGGGGTTACCAAAGTCTAAAGGAAAGAATATCATCCTTGAGTGATTGTTGATAGGCTGACCAAGTATGCACTCTTTATTGCACTCTCATCCCTTCAATGCTGTCACAGTTTCCACTTGCATTCATGGAAATGGTTCAAAAGCTACATAGCAGCCAAAAGATTATTGTAAGAGTGTGAGAGATCCCATATTCGGACATTTTTGGGCGAGTGTTTTCTTGTTTGGGTACTCAATTTGGCTCATGGCTCATCCTATCATCATCAATCTTATGGACAAAGAGATGATGAACAAATTGCACGTAGCTACCTTCATTGTTTTGTCTCGATAAACAAACACCGATGGTTCAAATGGTTACCCTTGGCCCGAATGGTATAACACTTCCTTTCCTACTTCAAGCAAAAATGACTGTTATAGCGCACATGGATACCACCCTCCTTCCATCACTTCTTCTCTAAAGAAAAATCTAAAGTTCAAAGCGGTGGAAGATCACATGCGAGAATCAACCAACAAATTCTCCAAATCTTAAGGAACAACCTAACCATGACGCAGTCGCGCACAGAAACAACAAGAAGATCAACATCGTGAGTGAAAAGTTTTTGAAGTAGGGGATTAGGTATTTTTTAAGACTACAACCATCTGAATAGATGTCCCTAAACTAAGCCAAGAAGGATAATAAGAATTATCACCAAAGTACTATGGTATATAAGATTGTTGCAAAGATTGTGGTACTATGGCATACAGGTGGAGTTGCGCATCTTCATGGAGTACACCCAGGTTTTTCCACATGTTTCATGCTAAATAGGTTATAGGCGACCAAGATCCCGGTTCAAGAGCTATATTTCGAACTTGGCAGGGAAGGAAAAATCATATTGTATCCTAAGTCTATCACTGACACAAGAATTTTTCGGTTGAGGAATAGATCCATTTGAGTATCTCATTAAGTGGAGGAAACTACCGGTTGAATTCCACTTGGGAAGATGAGTCTTTTATCTGACAGATCGAGTTACATCAAGCGTTTAGGACAACACTTGTCTCAAGGGGAGGGGCATGTTAAGCCTAATATTGACACTACCTTAATTGGGGCATATTATATTAATGTGTTATTTATTACCCCTTAATTGGGGCTTATCATATTAGTAATGTTATTTATTACCTTAATTGGGGGCATATTAGATTAGTAATGTTATTTTATTTATGTAGACTTTAAGCCATTAGTTGTAATTATATACCTCTAGTCTCCTATATATACCAAGGAGACATTTTCATTTTAGTCTCCTATATATACCAAGGAGACATTTTCATTTTGAATCATCTGGTACTTGAACATTTAAGTGGGGTAAAAGGAGGTTGCCCCCTCAAAGAGGCTTATTATCTAAAAGTATCTCTTTTTCAAGGCGTTGAGTACTTTTCCTGAGGTTTTTCTATGCTATATTGATGTTTGGTTCTTAACAATCTACCAGATCAAACAAGAGACAAAAGGTTGAGGAGATCTTAGATATAGAACCCAAAGAATGATCCATCTCATGGCCTATAAGGAGTGACCCAAAGGAAAATGCACTAGAAACAACTTGAACCCTGCATGCCCTTGTAGGGTCTAATTCCATAATAATTGGTGAGTTAGGTGCTACCTTAGACAATTGTGGAGTTTAGATATCCCTATTGGAAGGACAACTAAAGAAGCAAAAGGATCAAATGGAGATGGGACTTATGAAACAAATAAAGGATCAAGAATACATGTACAATAATGAAATTGATAATCTGAAGAATATGCATGAAAAATAAATAACACGACTTAAAGAAAAGTACCAGGAACAAGTCATCCTTTCGAAAAGGAAAAAACATGAAATACTAGAGCTAGAAGAAAAATTGTAGCAAATGGCGATCACCATGAAAGAAATCACCCAGGAGGAAACTATTGTGATGGTTATACATGAAGAAACCGTGGAGTTCAATGGATACCTAATAAAAATATAGTCACGGGTATTTCATACATTGGGTGATGTGCAAAGGCATCATGATTATTTTCTTACACTATAGGGGCAAATACATGAGAAAAGGAGGCATTATAAAAAGTCTTAGTATGCCTTAGACAAGGTAGTGGACTGGTAGGAGGTACATACTCAAACACCTGAAACTATACCTAGATAAAGTGACAAACAAAAGATAAAAAAAACAAACACTATTTGATTCTTTAAGAAAATGTTTGATGAAGTTAAAGAAGCTTGAGAACTTTCTACTAAATCATGTAAAAAAATATGTAATTCCTCATATGAGATATTGGAATACCTTGGGATGGAGACCATGACACGCTTAGATGAGGCAGACCCAAGTGAGATAAGTAATAGAAGATAGAGATGCATGCAAGGATGTGATAGGATAGATAAAGGAAGTGAGATAGGATATTTTAGACAAATATTTGGTTAATCCCATCAGACTAACTGCTTCAACCAATAGCTATGTCAAGAGAATTGAAAAGGAAACGAATAAGGAAGTAGTCATGAAGTTGTGTGATGGAGAGCGACAATTGGAGAAAATGCAGTTGAACGGATTGGAAGAGGTCCTCAAGAACTACGAGGTGTGGACCACTTATGTGGAAGAAACAACTTCCAAGAAATTTTCTTAAAGAGTTTTATAATTCATTTTTTGTATTTAATTTTTGTGCATAAACCCAACAGATTTGTAATTCAAGATGAGACAAACTTGTAATATGAAAAGTCAGAAATAGAAAATGAACAGTTATTAGAAATGAAAGGTATCTTGTATTCTATAAAAGAGAGGTCGATGTAAGAAGGAAGGACATTTTCTCGGTGTACATGTTAGATTATACTATTATCTCTAAATAAATGAAGATAAGAAATAATTTTGAGATCATGAATGTTGTCAAATGCATTTGGGACTACTCTGCACATGTGTTTTTCATTTAAACGTCTTGAATATTTTTCATATGAACAATTTTTGTGTGCAGTATTTAGATATTTAAACTGTTATGATTTTTAATGCATGTAGTGGTAATGTTGTAATTCTAATCTACAACTACTTGTGATTAAATCAATGGTTTTTTTGTTTCAATCTATTGTTAATTTACATGGATTGTTTATGTAATTAATAATAACATCTTTTATTGTATCTATTGGTTACTTTTCTTCTGATCAGGATAGGTTAAAGTATAATAATATTAGAATAGAATAGTTTAATTTAGTTATAGAAAGTTTGTTACATTTTTTCTTAGAATTCATCTAAGAACAATTTGTTCTCGTATTCATAATTGAAAATCTAGAAGTGGCAACCAGGCCCTTATACTTGTTAGAAATTTCCATCCCAAATGAGAGCGAGGCTAATTGGAGATTTCCATCAGGCATCTTCCCTTACCTGATTGACAGGTCATTCAAACTCGTCAAAAAAAATGGTTCTAGAAGGAGGGTCATCTAAATGAACAAATAGTAAAGTACTATGAAACCCTACCCATTCTAATTTACTAAGAAACCCTTCATGAAGAAGTGAATCTCATATTTCAAACCCTTGTGAAACCTTAGATCCCCAATTGACCCCAATGTGAACACCTTCTTAGCTATCAAGTCAATCTACTACGTTAGGAAGTGAACCTACAACCTCACAACCTATCGACTTAACCCCTACTAGTATTAATCGGTTTTTGGAACATTCTTGCATGCTTTCTTGGAACACGAGAAAGAAGATTATCCTTTACCCCTAAGTCAGTTATATTTGAAACCTTAAACACCAATCATCAAGGATTTTCCAATCGACATTGGAAACCCAACTGTCGGATCTCTTGACTATCAACTTTCTAACACTTTACAAGGGATAACTAACCCCACATAATTTAATTTTGAAGAGTATTTGGCAGTTGGGGGTGGTCAATGTCCCATTCCTCCTAATTCGCCACCTAGAACCCCAAAGGATCTTCCTTAAGATGATCCTAGAGAAGAACATGAAGGGGAAAACCCTAAAATTCCTAGAAATATGGTGGGAGTGAATGAAAACCAACCCAATAACTTGAACACCAATCGACCATCACTAGCTCTGGATGTTGTTGCAATACCAGAAGCTACCCATCCATTGCAAAAAAATCCTGGGAATTTTCTACCCAAATTCAATCCTGAGGGAAAAGACTCGAAAAAAGATCACATAAATAAATTTGTGCTTGCAGATAGAATGATTAATTTTCAACACGAGGATATTGTTTGTACGATTTTTCCTTGTATCTTTGAAGGTAAAGCCTCTACATGGTATTTCTCTTTAGCCCAAAGTTCAATTACTAGTTGGAATACCTTTGAGACTACTTTTAGAGATAAATTTTGAGAAGCTTTGGTATTAGAGTTGTCCATAATCAAAATGGATGCCAAGGAAAAGGTAAAAGATTTTAATCAAAGGTTCCTAACATTGTTGAAAAAAATTCCTTTAACCTATAAACATGTTGATGGTTTATAAATTGAATTTTATACTTTAGCCTTACTATTCTCAATGGCCATGTTTTTGAAAAGAGACAAAAATCATACACTTGATGACACATTTAAAGAGGCCATCAAAGTGGAGAAACACATGCAAATCTTAAAGACTAATCCTGGGGAAGATGCTAACAAGGTTAAACCCAATGCCAAGAAAAAAATTCATCCACCAAAATCCCCCCAAGGGAAAAAGGATCAAGACTCCTTGGATATGGAAATATTACAGAGAATTATCAAGAAGTTGTCAAATGAAATTGTTGACATGAATAGGAATACTAGGGAAGGCACTTCAAATACCAAAAAACAATTTAAATTCCCCCCCCCCCAAGAAATAACTCCCCCTACATCTAAGACTAGCCCACCTACAAAGGGAATCAATGTGGAAGACTTTCTCCATGTGTTTAAATCCTAGGCCTCTTCTAGTGAAAACTCCACTGATTGGATAGACGAGCAAGTGGGGGAGGAGGAAAAAAAAAACCAAATCAGAGGACAATGAAGAAACCTTAGGATAGGAGGTAAATTCATTCTGGGATATATATCTCAAGCCTGGTGTTGAAGATGAATATGAGGATGTAAAATAAATCCATTTATCTCAAAATTAATATAACACAAGAAGTAAAAGCAAGGCTTCCACGTCAGATGCACTCACCAACTCTGAAGCTTCAAAGAAAGCATCAATGATACAAAAGTCCACTTCCACTGATTGAATCCTCACATGCACTTGTTTCAAATAATTTGGAGTGTGACTTTGTGAAAGATTTGAAAAATACCAAGTCTAACATATATTTGTTTGAACTTATGAAGCTACCCCAAATCCGATAAAATTTTATCGAGACCTTGTAGGGATCATCCCCAAACAAAAGAAAATATGCTAATATAGGAGATACCAAGAAAAAGGATAAATCATCCAAGGATGCAGATGATGGAACAAAACTATCAAAAGATAATCTATCGTCAATGCTTCTCTACTCAATAAAAGGTCAGGGGCTACCACCCCCCCCCCCTTCTTATTGACCTTTGAGATATTTAATAGAAACATCCATAATTGTATGGTTGATTCAGGTGCTTCATATAACGTCATTCCATCTAAGGTGTGTGAAAAACTAAATGCTAAACCTGAAAATTACAACATTCAGATCATACAAATAGATAGGTCAAGTGTCAAGGTTATGGGAGAACTGAAAAATGTCTTGATAAGATTGGATTCCAATCCAAAATTGCATCAAACAATAGACATCATTGTAGTATATATCCAAGAAATATATGGACTTGTATTAAGTAGATATTGGTCTGCATTGTTGCATGGATATTTTACTATTGATTAGTCTCATTTGTGGCTTCCCTATAATGGAAAAAAAGTCAGATAAAAGTTAAAAGGGAGAGATCCATGAGGTATGTGGTCACTGATCTAGATGATTCAAATGAGATAGTAATGTTCAACCACTCAATTTTGGGGAATTACATCTTGGATACTTTCTTTGGAAAATTTACTTTTGAGCAATCTCCACGTGGAAACATATAAGAAAATCTGAAATCCTTCATTGTACACAGATTGTCAAGCCTAACTCTAACATAGTAAATAGGAAAGACACTAATTCTAATGTACATACTAACTTGATTGTAAAGACTAAATTGGATGTTCCCATAATCTTAGTTGTTAAGACTAAATTAGACATAGACATTAACCTAGATCCACCAGTTGATCATAAGACACACCTTGACATGTGGACTCTATTCTTTGATGGATCAAAGTCCAATGAGAGTGCAGGTGTTGGCTACATTTTCAAAGATACTAAAGGAAAAAGGTTTTTGATAGCATGTAGATTAGATTTCCAATGTACTAACAACATTGTTGAATATGAATATCTTATCTAGGGAGTGAGAAAGGCGGTGAACTTGAATGTGAAATTGAAAAAGGTATTTGGTTATTCTGAAATATTCATTGGATAGGTACAAAATACTATTCATTGTGTTTCGAATCATCTCAAACACTACGAGCAATAGGTATGGGATTTTGTTAAGAATTTTGATTCTCTCAATATCAGTCCTATTCCTCGATCGTTAAATTATGATGCAGATTTATTAGTCAATGCTGCATCCAAATTAATTCCTTCAGAGGGTATTATGTCTGACATTTTTTCTTTGGAATTAATTTACAGGCCCTTAGTACCTGATAACATAAAAAAATTGGAGGGTCTTCAAAGATGACCACCAGATCAACAGTGTTTGGCGTATGAAATATACTTTTAAATATCCAGACATCAATGAAGAGCACCATGATCAAGATATGAATTAGCATACTAAAATTCCTCCAAGACAATTAATTGAAAACATAAGGGCTCCCAAAAATATGATTCCAAATCCAGTGGTGTTATTAGAGAAGTTGTATGATTTGTAGGATAATTTCAAAAGAGTCACCAACTACAAGACAAATAGATCATCAATTCAGTATGAGGTGGTCAATCTTGGAACGGACAACCACCCTCAAAATATTAATCTTTGCACCAATTTCTCTCCAGCGGAAAAGAAAGCCTTCATCAAGCTATTCAAAGAATACAAGGATATGTTTTCCAGGACATATGATGACCTCAAGACATATGACACCAAAAGTATCCAACATATTATACCAATGAAATCTCAAACAAATATTTTTCAGCAAAAGTTGAGGAAGATGCATATGAATTTGGAACCTCTAGTAAAATTAGAATTGAATAAACTCTTGACTAAAAAAATTATCTTCTCGGTCAGACATACTCAGTGGATATCCAATCTAGTACCCGTCATGAAGAAAAATGGATACATCAAGTTATGTGTGGAATTCAGAAACCTAAACATGGCCTCAGAGAAAGATAACTATCTTGTACCCCCTTATGGAACAAGTTTTACCATGTGTTTATGGATCAAATATGTTATCCCGCCTAGATGGATTCTCATACTATAATGAATTCTTGGTTGCTCATGATGATCAATTAAACATTTCTTTTAGTAATAAGTGGGGAACTTACACATATAGAAGAATTCATTTTGGACTGATCAATGCAGGGGAAACTTTCTAGAGAGCCATGGACATAGACTTTAGAGGTCTAATTGGAATATGTGTTGTAGTATATCTTGATGATGTACTATTTTTTCTATAGATAAGAAAGAGAATATACATCATTTAAGATAGACCTTTGACAAGTGTAGAAAGTATGGCATATCTCTCAATCCTAAAAAATCTAGTTTTTTGTAAATGAAGGAAAGATCATTGGATTTGTTTTCTTCAAAGCAGGGATGATGATAAAACCTGAAAGAAAAGATGCTATTTCTAAATTTCCATTTCCCCACAACAAAAAATTGATGTAGTCCTTTCTTGGGAAAATAAACTTCATTTGGATATTTGTCCCAATATTTTCTGAAACTATCAAACCACTTCAAGACATGATAAAGAAGAATTAAAAATTCAAATGGGGTCCCAAGGAAAAAGAATATTTCATCAGGATCAGAGAGGAAATAGACAAATCCCCAGCTCTATTAAGTCCTTATTTTAATAAAGACTTCATCTTGTACAAATTTTCTTTTGACATAGCATTTGCAGTTGTACTCACCCAAAAGAATGATGAAGGAAACGAATTCCCAATTTCATTCATGATTCCAAGGCTACAGGGAGAAAAACTTAATTACCCTAAAGTTGAAAAACAATCTAATTCAGATTTCAAGGCATTTAAGCACTTTAGACCATACCTACTCAAATACAGAACCAAATTAGTTTCACCCTATTCTATTGTTAGAAATATTTTGGTAAAGAAGGATTTAGGGGAGAAAAGAGCCAATTGGATGACATCTTTACATGAGTATGACCTATAAATCAATACTACAAATATTTTCAAGGGGCAAGGACTCTATAAGCTTGCAGAAAAATCAATATGAGATGAAAGTGATGAGGATAAAATCTATAAGAAAGAGAATTTGATTGAATAAGAAGTCCACTACATCCCAGTTCACACGGACTCTTGGCAGTATGAATTGAAATATTATTTAACTCATGGAAGTGCTCCACAACACTTGGAAATGAAGAAGATAAGATCTCTCAGGATTAAACATTCCCAATACCAGTTGGTTAATGGATTACTTTTTAGAAATAATTATGATGGTGTCCTGCTAAGGTGCCTAGAGAAATATGATGTTGAAAAGGTGTTGCAAGAACTTCATGATGGTCATGTTAGAGGTCATTTTGTAGGAGATACCAAGGCACAGAACATCCTTAGGGTAGGATATTATTGGTCCACTATGTTTTAATATTCCCATGTGTATGTTAGGAAATGTAAAGTGTGTCAGTAATTAGCTAGAAGAGAGAAGAAACCTGCATTCCCCCTACAACCTGTCTCATTTGATAGCCCATTTCAACAATGGGGTCTAGATGTAATTGGGGAAATTAATCCCAACTCATCTCAGGTACACAAATACATATTGACTTCCATGGATTACTTCATAACATGGATAGAAGAAATCCCCATGAGGGTGATAAATGAAAACCAAGTGATATAATTCCTTGAATCTCATATCGTTACCAAGTTTGGTGTGCATTAGTCTCTGGTGTTTGATAATGGAAAATATTTTTCCTCTTTAAAATTGGTTGAATATGCTCTTGAAAAGAATATCAAAATAAAATATGCAACAAATTATCATCCCTAAGGAAATGGCATGGTAGAATCCACAAACAAAAAAATTATAAGAATTGTTAAGAAGACAATGAAAGACCATCAAAAGAGTTGGAATCTAGCCTTACATAATGCCTTGTGGGCTGATAGAGTGACCCCCAAAGCATCTCTAGGGAACTCTCACTTCTTTCTAGTTTATGGACAAGAGGCTATTTTTCCCACTCATAATTTCTTACCTTCCCTGCAATTATCCCAAGATGTTCAAGAGGAAGAGTGTCCTATCATGCAACACATATTAAATACTCTCCCCAAATTAGAAGAAGAAAGAGGAAAATCCAAAATAAAATTATCCCCGCGCCAAGAATCGGTGAAACATTGGTTTGATAAAGCCTTTGTCGGCGGTACTAATTTCAAGGTGGGAGATATGGTTCTCAAATGGGATAAAGAAGAAAAATGAAAGGAAAACATAATATTTTTTATCATTTGTGTCTTGGCCCATATCATATTTATGAAAAAATGGGTACTGGAACTTTTCGACATAAAACCTTGGAGGTGGAGATTGAGGAACTCCATGTTAATGGACAAATACTCAAGAGGTATTTTTCATGATCATCTATGGTGATTTAGTCTTGTACATAATAGGTTTCCTTGTTTTTTTATTTTCACAGACTTGCGGTTCTTTTAGAATTAGGTTGTGTAGTCTTGTAATATTTTATGATTATTTTTATCCATTCAAAATTTACTTTTTCACCAAGATTTTTTGTTGTTTCAACCCTGAAATTTCATTGTGGCTACCAACAGATTAGTAAGATTGTGTAATGGAAGATGCCAAGTTCCTTTATGAATTACCTTCAAAGTGATTAGAAGTGGGAAATTTTCTCTGCACTAATATGTGGAATCCAAAAAACACAACAAATGTGTAACTTAAGGGTAAAATCATGAAGCTGGGTAACACTTTTGCTTGTTTTATGACAAAACAAACTGTATTTTCACAAGTTCTTCAACTTCTGGCATACAAAAGAATTTTTTTTATTTAGAATTTCACTTTATAGTAAAAACAAAACTTGTAAATAATTTTGTTATCTTTCCAATGACTATTTTTAAATTTTTTTTTATCAAGATTTGATATGTCAATTTGACAATTGTTTAACAGTATGTTCGTTAA
>SNQJ01S0030193.1:91244-110788 GCA_010110895.2 Picea sitchensis
GGCCCCACTTTCCTTATTTTAGGGTTAACCCACTTCTAATTTCTCCATTAAATTTATTATTTAAATAATTTATTTTGTATTCACTTTGAATTATAGTACACTCATCACTTCACTTTATTATTTACCTTTTAAAATCCCTTAAAACACTTTGACTACTTTGACCTTTTGGGGCTTCTAGATGACATGTCAGGGTCCTCCAACTCCGTAAGGCCATAAATCTCAAACCGTGAGGATTTATGTGACGTTCCACATACCACCAGAAATGGCATGACATGTACTATTCATATGGAATAGTATTTTCTGAAAATATATCATAACTCATACCGTTACCCATCAAACGAACTTGGGTCCATTACCCAAACCTCAGGTCTCCAACTTCTCATGGCCATAACTCTCTAATCGTGAGAATTTATGTGACATTCTACATACCACTAGAAATAGCATGACAAGAAATATACATCTAGGATAGTTTCACCAACAATTTCCTTGATCTTCATCTCGTTATTCCACATACAATCATGGGTCCTCCAACCATTCTTCTAAGATAACTCAATCCGTAAAGTGTCTTCCCATGAGGGCTTTCACCATAAGGGGACCACTTTGGAGTTCATCCATTTGTGCAGCTTATCAATCATGATAATAAAATAATGAGAGCGTGGGTCCTCCAACCATTCTTCTGGGATAACTCAATCCTCAAAGAATCTTCCCGTGAGGGCTTTCACCATAAGGGGACCACTTTGGAGTTCATCCATTTGTGCACCTTATCAATCATGATAAGACAATAATGAGTCATATATACATTTTTCCAACAATGCATCATATACAAATGAAACCACAACGATCCATCTTCATCATGTATCAATGAAAACTCATTGATCCATCTTCATCTATGCATTCTCATCAAGGAAAATACATATTATATTATATCAATCATCAATCAATCAATCCTTTGACATCAATCAATCACTTGAAATCAATCAATGACATCAATCAATCAAACCATTGGCATCAATGACAACATGATCCAACAAGTAGTAGTGAGGTCCTAGGTGACAAAGCTTGTACCCTTTGGTTGGTGCGATATGTCTCAACCTTAAGAGAGGAAAGAGCGCACAAGTGTGTTGTGCAGGGAAAAACTTTTGGTGCACCCATAGACTCAGAGGAGGAAGCGCCACATGCTTACGCATTGATAAGAAGTGAAGTTGTCACGCAATACTATTAGGCACCAATTAGAAGATAATTTGGCTTTGATTGTAGTGGTAGTGTGTTGATAAGGAGAGAGGATGATGCACAGATAAGTCATGTGTCAAGTGGAGAAAGTGATTATGTGCAAGTTGGTAGTGCACATATCGAACCGAGAGATGGTGCATGTAGAGGCAGGGCATGGATTGGCCTGGAGGTAGGAGCACACATTTGTGGTGCGCATTCAGGTCAGATAGAGATGGAGTATATTAGTAGTGCACCAAAAGAGAAAGAAGATGGAGGCTCCCCTAGTGGTGGGGGAGATGAGTTGATAGTATTGGATAGTCTTTTGCAGATGCAAGTAGATAGCTCTTTGGGTCACCTCATGAGAATATTAATAAGAATATGGTCTTACCCCCCCTTTGTAGTAACCCCCTTACACATTTTTAACCAAGAAGGAAAAACTACAATTAGTGAAGAGATTGGATTCGAGGAAAGAGAAGAAGAAGAAAAAAGTGAAGAAGAAGGTGAAGTAAGAAATACTTTACCCCAGCCGATATTAGTGTGGAAATATCCATCCCATAGCATCCATAAAGGAAGAACTAGTTCTAGTTCAAAGATGGCAAATCAAGATAATAAACTGAGATTAACCATGTTCCATGGAATGGTTAGGGACAATGTAGAGAAACATTGGTTCACGTGTGAAGAAATCTAGTCTATAAAGAGAATTACAGATGACGTGACTAAGATCATGCAACTTGAGAATACTACTAGAAAAATTCGGGAATCAATTGTGTGTCAGGTTTCGAGTGGACACTCCACCCATTATCAAGGACATAAAAATATTCTTAAGGTGGAAAAGAGTATGTTGAGGTTTGGAATACGTTCAGGGATAGGGTCGTAACATGGTACATGAAATATAAAGCTATTGTGCCAACAGGACAAGTGAGGCCCCTGGTTAAGATCAAGGAGAACTTGCTTCGAGAATTTCAAAATTTGAAGTCAAATTCCCAGTACATTACAGAAATCAAGGAGATCAAGCAGAAAGAAGGAGAAACCATCTGGGATTATGACCAACGGTTCAAAATCTTGTTGTATAGGCTAAAGTTTTAGATTCAAGATGTGTATCACACATAGTGTTTCATTGTGGGATTTCTACCCCATATATGAGTCCCACTCACCCAACAGAAGGTGATGACTCAGGCCGAGGAAATCAAAATCGTGATGGGATTAGAGGATAAACTTAGTGGCACAAAGACATCAGTCGGGTTGGCATAGATTCATTCGCAACTGGCCAACCTAATAATACAACTGCAATATATGGCCAATAATTAATTCATGCACAAGAATATATGGTGTACTACATGCCATTTAGAGGGGCATCATCTTGACGAGTTCTCAATCCTTCCAAATGATGTGGTAGCAGGTGCATCGAGTTTGTTTCCATCAGGACAGTTGGAATGGTGTGAAATATGAAAACAATGGGGCCATGTGCCACCCCACTGTCCCACATTACAAAAGTTCCATACAATGACTCACACACAATTTTGTGAGTTATGTAAATATGCCAGCCATGATATTAATAGTTTTCACTCCCTCTAGTTAATGCAGGACAATACCCAGGATGCTTTACGAGTAGAAGAGGAGAAAATGGGTGGTGAGCGTGGTGGCATCGATAGAGGTGGATATCAAGGAGGACCTTGAGGTGTATATGGGCATGGTCACATCCATGTATATGGTGGAGGAGGTGTTAGACCCCCCACATGTTTCAATCGCGGTGAGATTGGTCATGTCTCACAATTTTTCACTAAGTTGTGCATGCTCCGTGCATATTGTTATAGTCCTAAATATGTAATCAAAGATTGTCCCGAATTACTAAAGAAGTGGGAGGACAAGAATACTAACTATAACATGGTACATGTTGAGCTGCACAAAAACAAGAATAATAACAGAGAAGTAGATGTTTGGGTAGTAACCCTCGGAGGGGTGAAGACTAGGGCAGACTTTGCGCATCGTGAAGGCTTGGGTCAACCACTAGACGGAAAGATCAAGAAGGAACCCCAGCTCCCTCCTAAGTTTGATGTTTCTCAATAGAAATAGTATCTGCGTGAGGCACAGAGGGACCTTTAAGAAGAAAGAGTGTGCGAAGAGATGCAATGCATGAATCAGAGGTCTCTTGAAGAGGAACGAATTCGAGAGGAAGTTAAAAGGGTGATGCGGAGGTCACTAGAGGAGACACAGATCCATGAAGAAGTGAAGCAAATGATGTAGAGGTCGATGGAAGAAGCATGCATGCATAAATAACACAACGCATGATGCAAATATATTTGGATGAGGCTCGTGTACATGAGGAAATTCAACACGCAACCTAAAGATTGATATAAGAATCTTGTAGATAGACTGTGTTGTGACGTGCTGAGAAAATTTCCTATGAAGAAAATCACCAGGAAGATTTTGAATGCACAACATGTGCAGAAGCCTTACACAACTTAGGTCACATGGAAGAATCCAAGAAGAAGGTCAACACCTTCTTTCACTGTTGTTTGTGCTTGCTTAAGGATCCAAAAGCTGCAAGTAATTTGGCCCAGGTGTTAATTGTTTGCATGAAAGAAAAAGGAGAAGATCCCACCATATTGGCTCCACTGCTGGAAAGAGATCTCCTCCAGGTCAGCAACAAAAAGTGTATTGGCCGAGAGTTTAATATGACATCAAATCTTGGTGGGTAGGACATGGATGGAGTCATGTTGGATCTAGGATCCAACATGAACATTTTTCCAAAGAAGTTTTGGGAAGTGATGGGTAAACCCAAGTTGGTATGGTCACTCATTCAACTCCAATTGGATAATCAATACAAGATCTATCCCACCAGTAGGATGAAGCAAGTCAAAGTAAACATAGAAGGGGTGAAAACAAAGGCCGATTTTGAAGTCATTGAGATCATGGATGACTCCGATCCATATCCTGCATTACTGGTAATTGACTTGGTCTTTCACAACAATGTGGTGTTAAACTTGAAGAAGAGGAAAATGTCCTTTAAAACTAACACCATGGGCATGGTTGTGCCATTGGAGCCATTTGAGGGAGACTACTACAATGAGCTCATAGATGTGGATGCACGAAGTTCGAGAGTTGAAAATATTTACAAGATCACTGGGTACAGGGAGGACTACATCAACCCCATCACATATGGATAACTAATCTAGAGGAGTGTCAAATATTATGACATATATTCTGATGATTCCCTAGAGATATCGCAGAATAATCTCTATGAAGTGTCATCGCACAGATGCACACAAATAACTAAAGCAGTGTGATGGATCATGTCTGAACTTTCTAATTCCCTGTGGTTTGATGGCACAGGGTTGGTGGAAACATTCCCAGTACAAATGGAGAGAATTGTTCCTGCAAAGAAGAGACTTCAGGCCATGGATTTTGTGGTCCGCGGGACCCCGGCATGGTGGTAGGAAACCCACCGCCTGCATGTTCAAAGTTGGGAGCAGATAGCTAAGTTTATACATGTCTAATTCCATCCTATCGTCGACTTTGAACTAGCCAACCAATACAAGGGCATTGAGGATTCTCAGGAACATATTTGATTGTATAAGTTGGGCACAAATGGAATCCTATGTTCTTGTGCTTTGGCACATGAACAAAACTCTCTCTTATACAAGGGACATGAAGCTATTGTTGGAGGCCATAACGTCGGTAAGGATACTGCATGCAAATTTCTATGTGCATGGATTTGGTGGCCCTCTCTCTTTGCGGATTATAAATACTACTGTAAATGTTGCAACGCATGTCAATGAGTGGGAAAGCCTTGCCATAGAAATGATCTCCCTCTCTTTCCATTAATTTCACTTGATCCCTTCAAAAAATGGGCCATAGATTTTCTTGGGCCCATCAATCCAATTGCACGTTGC
The DNA here is from genome assembly GCA_010110895.2 of Picea sitchensis. NCBI lineage: Eukaryota > Viridiplantae > Streptophyta > Pinopsida > Pinales > Pinaceae > Picea > Picea sitchensis. The sequence continues at coordinate 96,347 of SNQJ01S0030193.1, forward strand.
GCCAGGGTGTGATACATTTTTACTGCCATAGAGTATCTAATGCGATGGGTTGAAGTTGCGTCATTCAAGGATTGTACAATAGAAACTACGACGTGCTTAATTTTTCACAATATTATCACCAAATTTATATGTCCCAGGGTATTGATGAGTGACCAGGGCTTGCATTTTATAAACAATACCATCCAGAAACTCACTGAGGAGTTCATGATCCATCATCAAAAAGGCACTCTGTATCACCCTCAGGATAATGGTACAATTGAAGCTTTCAATGAAATTTTAGAGAATGCCTTAACTAAAGTTTGTAATGTGTAGCATGATGACTGGTATTAGTGTATCCCCGCAGTACTATGGGCTTACCGAACCACATGCAAAAGGATAACTAATCACACCCCATTCAAATTATTCTATGGAAAGGAAGCGATCATGCCATTAGAATTTGTGGTCCCTAGCCTTTGATTCGCCCTTGCCACTGATATGACCGATGATCAGTTCCTCTAGCACATATTGGATTAGCTTATGGAACTTGAGGAAAATTGAATAATGGCAGGTTTCAACCAAGTGGTGGAAAAATAAAGACAGAAGTCCTAACACAACTGTAACATCCTCCAGAAAATCCTTTATCTAGGATCTTTAGTTTTTTTATATGATAGAAAATATTTTTAGCATCCTAATGAGCTACGCATACATTGGTTGGGTCCATTTCGGCTAGTCTACATCAGCAAAGAAAGTGTCTCCAAGTTGGAAAATCTACAAGAAAAAAAACTCAAAGGTATCATTAATGGTATAAGGTTGAAAGTGTATTATGGCCCTCAAGGATCAATCACCACTTACATATTTGTCAGCTTTACAGCTCAATACAGTAATATTAGTATAGGTTGTATAGTATTTAGCACAGATCATAGTCAACATCAATTACATTTTGACGGTGTAAGGATTCCTTTTAGTCACTCAGACGGTATCCATAGAATGGCATAGGGTGTACACCATATAACATTCCAAGTACACATCAGATGGGTGTTGGTGGAGTTCCTAATGATTTAACTCCAGAAAGGGAAATTGATCTGATGTGATCCATTTAAACATGCTGCAAGTACACATCAAGTTGCAGCATCACATTCTCTATTGACCCTTACCAGTACGGTAGATATACAATATTGATCTTCCTATTCATTGTAGTTTACTGTCACATCCTTCTTTCCCTTCACGCCATCCCCCTATTCACATTTTTTCTCCCTCCTTCTCCCACCCCCTCTTAGCTTCCCCGACCTATATTGTAATGTTCCCAAGCCAATTTTTTCACTGGAAACACTAATTGCTCATTATCTACTATTGTTTGGATGTATGTATGAAGGTTTAGTCATGAAGTTGTGTTTAGGGTTTATACGTATTTGATTATCAAAGCATGTGAACATATATCTAAAGATGCATCATAAATCAGTACAAGATATAACAAGAGACACCAGTGATGGAACCAAATAACATAGATCTGACCTTTATTTAGATAATATAGAAAACCTGGTACAATAGATCTGCAGATCTCGAAGAATATCAAATGAAGCCTCTAGCTGGAATAAGAGTTGCTACAAAATGGACAAGATTGAAGATACAATCCTCCCAAGGTTGGATAATAAGTTGAAGATCAATACAAGATTAACTTCTTTCCCTCCAAGGTCCAAGTCCAAACCCCCCTGGCTGACATTGCACCCTCTTGGCTAGTTGTAGAAACCCAATAATTCGGCCATGCTGTTGGAAGCCTCCAAATGCTCTGAAACTATATGGAATGATAGATCGGGGCAAGACAAACCCCCTCCCGAAGTCTCAGACTGAAATATAAAGATCTTATCCTCCAATGACTGAAACTCCAAACTGAATTGCACCCTCCTGAAGACTACAGAGACCCAATAAATCAACCTCTTGTCTAGGAGCCTCCAAATTCTATGCAACTGGCTGGAAATGTAGATCGAGGCTAGACAAACCCCTTGGTGAAGTCCTGAGCTGAAAGATGAATATTTGTCCCTCCAAAATGACTAGATCTCTTTCCACAGTTCACCCTCCTTCTCTCCAACTATTTCCAATCTCCATAAAATCAAATGGCAAGTGAACCTCTCTCCAAATATGCTAGGAATGATGGTTGAGTCCCTACAGAGAAAACCCATATTTCCAATAACCCAAAAACCTCTTCAATCTCCTAGATCGAATCTTTCTTCCTTCAATGGTGCACCCCCTTGCTGAAAACCCATAAGGTTATGTCTGGCTTCTTCCTTGAATGTTTTATGGTACCTGTAGCTATTGTAGAATGGTGTGGGTGGAGTATTGCATCCCTGAGACCAAGATTGGATCAAGTGAGGTGGGATCTTTCTCCACTGAGTTGATCTCTAGGGTTTGTATTCTCAAAACCCTCAAAATTGTTTGTGCTCAAGAGCCCAAAATAAAAATGCAATAATAATCCAAAGGTGAATGAGAAGTGCTCCATTCCTTTCTTTTATACTTCAATTATGTTTCTCTATTGAGTTAGTTAACCCCTAGGTTTAACTCCTAGCTTACCCTCATGTGCTCTTTTCTTTCCCTTAGTTACCTTTCCTTTTCAAAGTCAACTCAATAATATAACATTGAGATTAGTTGATAGATTTTATCTAACTTTCTCCCCATAGTGCATGAGACTATAGTCTAGTGGGGACAACTAGACTACTGAGTCTATCCAACCCTCTTCATCAAGAGGTGGGGGACATTACAATATCCCCTACTAGAAATTGCTTTCCCACAAGCAATTTTGAACCTGTCTCCTGTAGCACCTGTTCACATTCTCAAGTAGCATCCTCATTAGGTGATCCAGAATCGGATCCAGGAAGCTTCCCAGGTTTATAAAAGGCTCAAAAATGAAATTTCACGGAATCTAATGAAACCAATTCCATTGCGACCGGCTTTTCGCACTGATTCTGACCATGTATTTACTTTCTCAAATAGACGTTGTATGCGAGAGTTATCTCACTCTGACCGTTTTCCCAAACAGCTAAAAAAGTCAACAGGTCAACATGCAAAAAAAGTCAATGTTGACGTCAACATTGAGACATGTGGCAGCACAACAACAGTTTGAATGGGCACAGGGAAGATCCACTCAGCAGTTGACAAGTGGCACTTTTCAACGAATGAAGAGGTGTCACGTGGCACCCTATCATTGGATGGAAGTTTAAAGTTTTGTTGCGATTCATAGGATTCGAACCAATGACCTGTGGTTGAGTGCAAGTCTTGAGAGAAAACCTTTACAAATGCGGCAACACATTTGTTTGGGTTTTAAAACCCACTTTAAACTATTAAAAGTGCATGTATTATGTGTGGGGGCGGAAGGGGGATGGGGTTAAGCCCCAGCCCACAGTTTGATTGATACATGTGACCACTACGGATAGGGCACCACTATCTAACCTCTAGTGCACATGTGTTTGTAGCGCCATTCTCCATATTCTACGGGAGATAGAAGTATGGGTTAGGCATGCACCCTAAGGGTGTGATCTCATGCTTTTGTGCCACATGACCTTTGATTGTGGTCTAGGGGCCAATGCGCAGCCCTTTGGGTTGGCGCTTGGCCACCTTGATACAATGTGACCCTATATTTACGTGCAAGACCAGCACCCTTGGGCTAATTTGGATTTTTGTTGCATATAGTGGCTTTTTTACCCTATGTTAGTGGATTTTATTTGATTTTATGCCTGTTATTGAATATTTTTGGCCGATATTGGGGAATATTGGGCCCTTTTTGAGGCCAGATCTTGGGAGGAAGTTGGGGGATGATAACCAACTTCAGATCTATATAAACTAGACCTTCTTGAGGCCATGAGAGGATATTTAGAGCAAATTTATGCTAAAGGAAAGACAAGATAAAGCCATTTTTATGCAGGGAAGTTGTTGAAGAGGGAACCTTTGCGGGCCATTTCTGGGAGCTCTGGTTATCTGATTTGAGTGTCATTTATTCTATTGGGTTCTTAATATCTAGGAGAACAAGACCAGGTCAGTTTTGTAACCTTTTGGAACTTTTGTGATGTACTTATTGAGCTTTTAACAGAAATAAAGAAGCCTCACCCACTGAGACAAAGGCCCAGAGACGTATGTGAGATTGTCGAACTCTGTTATCACATTGGTGTTATGGTTTTCTTCTTTGTTATGCTTCATTTCAGTTATGTACATGTTTTATGGTTGTGATATATTCTCATATCTTCTTCCTCTTTCATTAATCTTCCTTAATCAGTTAATGAACACATGCATAATAATTTAACCATAGTCATTTAAAAGATCTTTTCGGATCAATAGGTAAGTTCTTCCATTTGACTAAATATTCCTTGATGCTTCTCCTCCCTAAATTATTTTCCCAAACTTAAAGTACCTCTTCTAGTATCAGTATCAATTTCCCTTCTTTATCTAAGGGTGGCAGTTCCTCAATAGAAATTATGTGTTGGCCTATGGATCTTTTCAAGCATGACACATGGAAAACATTGTGTATTTTTTTGCCCTGTGGGAGATCAAGCTCATATGCCATGAACCCTACTTTTATGCTGACCCTATATGGTCCAAAAAAGCGGGGTTGGAGATTTTATGCTCCACTTCTCTTAATGGATTCTTGTCTGTACGGTTGGAGCGTCAAGTAAACCAAATCACCAACCTCAAATGTGCACTCCACCTTGTGTGTTTCTGCATGAACCTTTTGTTGATTATGTGCCCTTTGCAGGTAGTCCTTCAGTTCTCTGAGTATATCCTGACTCTGTTGAATCCAATCCTGAACCATAGGGGCCCTGTTGTCACCAAAGACAATATCCGCAAAGGAGATAGGATCATAACTATACAAGTCTCTGAATGGTGTCATGCCAATAGACATATGATGGGTGGTGTTGTAACAATATTCTCCCAAATGAAGCCACCTAAACCATGCCTTATGTTTCCCTGATACATAATTTCATAGGTATCCTTCCACCCACTTGTTGACTATCTCTGTTTGACCATCAGTTTGAGGATGGTAGCTAGTGCTAGGGGTTAAGGTCGTACCTACCAACCTTAATAGTTCCTGCCAAAAGGTGCTCTTGAACCTGTTGTCCCTGTCACTCACAATGGTCTTGGGTAGGCCATGTAATCTGAAAACCTCCCTGAAGAACACATCTGCGACATGTGTTGCACTATAGTCTGTGGCAATGGAGAAAAAATGTGAAAACTTGATTAACCTGTCTACCACCACAAAAATTCAATCTTTTCCCTGTGCTTTGGGAAACCCTATGATGAAGTCCATAGATATTCTTTCCCATTTGTTCTCTGGAATGGGTAGTGGTTGTAATAATCATGTTGGATGGGTGTGCTCATCCTTGTTTACCTGACAAGTAGTGCATTCCTTGATGTGGTGCATCACATATTCCTTCAAACCTTTCCAAGAGAATCTTTCTCTTATCTGTCGGTACGTCTTGACGAACCCTTGATGTCCTGCCACTGGTGAATCATGGCATGCTTGTAGTACCTTGACCTTAAAGGTTGACTCAGGAACCAAAAAAAATTGTCCCTTGTAGTATATGATGTCATCCATTATTCTGAAGTTGTCATCATGTACATGTCCATCCATTAATTGACATGCAAATTGGTTCTCTGAGTATTCCACCAAAAGGTGGGCCTTCTAGTCAACTGAGATATCGGCCATAGCATAAAATGATGGCCTCCTGGATAATGCATCTACCACTACATTATTCTTCCCTTTGAAGAACTCAATGTCAAAATCATAAGCCTGTATCTTTCTAACCCACTTATGTTGTCTCTCATTTAAGTCCTTTTGATCCAAAAAGTACTTAAGACTGTTGTGATTTGTCCTCGCCACAAATTTTGCTCCTACCAAATATTGCATGAACTTAGCCAATGCATCCATGATGGCCAGAAAATCTTTTTCATAGATGGTATAGAGAAGCTCAAGACCCCTCAGTTTTCAGCTTTCATAGACAATAGGGTGCCTATTCTGCATAAGCACTGCTCCAATTCCCTCCCCAGAGGCATCACACTCCACTGTGAAGGGTTGTGTGAAATCTGGTACAACCAAGACTGGGCACGTACTCATCACCTTTTTCATTTTATCAAAATTCAACTGTGCCTATGGACTCTACCTAAATGCTCCCTTCTTGGTCAAATTGGTCAAAGGTACACAAAGTTGTGAGAATCCTTTGACAAACCTCATATAATAGAAATAGATGCCAAGAAACCCCTTCAATTCTGTGAGGGTCTTAGGTGTGGGTCAGTCAAGCATAGCTTGTATCTTCTCTTGGTGTACGTGTACCCCTTTTACCCCAATGATGTGTCCCAAATAGAGGAACTTTGTCATTCCAAATTCACATTTGGATTCCTTAGCATACAAAGATTTCCCTTCCATGATAGCTAGAATCTTTTCTACATGTTGAATATGTTCCTCCCAAGTCTTGCTATAGATCAACAAGTCATAAAAGAATACTAAGAGGAATTTTCTTAATTTGTTTTTGAATACATGGTTCATGCAAGATTGGAAGGTGGCTGTCACATTAGTCATCCTAAAAGGCATCACTAAGAACTCATAATGATTGTAGTGAAATCTGAAAGCAATTTTGGGTACATCTTGCTCCCTCATCTTTATCTGATGATAACCAGAGCATAAGTCAATATTTGTGAAGTATACAGCCCCATGAAGCTCATCCAATAGCTCATGAATCCTCAGAATGAGGTATCTGTTCTTGATTGTCTTCTTATTCAAAGCCATGTAACCAATGCACATGCACATGGTCCCATCCTTCTTTTTCACTAGCACCACTGAAGATGCAAAGGGACTAGAACTTGGCCTACTGTGGCCCATGTCTAGCATTTCTTTGATATCCTTCTCTATTTCATCTTTGTATTTATTTGGGTGAATGTAGGGATTGGTGATGACAGGTTTCTCTCCCTCTTCCAACTCTATGATATGCTCAAACCCCCTATTTGGTGGTGCTCCTAGTGGAATGGGTCCAAAGACTTTGTTGTTCTTGTTAATGATCCTCTGAATCTCTGGTGAGTAATGAGTCTCCCCTTTCTTATCCACCCGTACTGATATTCTACATTCGGTATCATATGCAATGTCTTCTCTCCTGAAAATGGCCTCTGTGCGCTTTGTTGTAGCCACCCTAGGTGTGTTTCCTGTCATGCCCCTAAGAACCACCTTTTTTCCATTTTCCTCTATCAAGGACATCTCCATGGTCTTGTAGTTGGTAGTGATTGGCCCTAGCATACTAATCCACTGAAATCCAGAGATGATATTAGTGTCTGGAAGGTCCATCACATAGAAGTCTTGTGCCAAATAATGTATGCCCAATGTAAGCTTCATCCCCAGAATATACCTATCACAGGGCATAGTGCATCCCTCTGCTACTTCCACCCTGAATCCTTCAAATTCAACAATGGGTATGTGTCTTCTTTGTATTAGGGTTGAATCAATGAAGTTGTGTGAAGCACCCACATCAATGAGAACTAAAACTTTATTCCCCTGTAACGCCCCTCTGATCCTGAAGGTGTTGAATTTGGGTACCCTATTGATGGATGCCAATGGTACCTTGTCATATGTTGCAAGGTCGTGACTTGCATCTTCATCTTCTGCGTTTTCGGTGGTGTCTGCCTCCATGTTTTGCAAGTGGACGAAACCTTCATCTTCCCCATCATCAGAAATTACTTCAATGCAGTGTGCCTTGCCTTTTCCCATACACTTGTGTGTTGGATCCCAAGGTTCTTTGCAAGTATAGCACAATTGCTTCCTCCTTATTTCCCTTCTAGTGTTTTCATCCATTCTACCCTTTCCTCTGTCAAACCCCCTTTGCTCTCTCCCCCCTTGGTTCATGGGAGGTCTTTGGTCTCTTCCTCCTATGTTTAGAGGTGGTCTAGGGGTAAATATAGACTTTGTTGTTGATCCCAAATCCCTTGTCTTCCATATAGCATCTTGTAATTTGGTAGGCTTGAAAGCCTTTACCCAACCCTTTAAGGGTTCCATCAACCCCTCTGTGAAGAGCATCACGAGTCTTGCTTGAGACACATCTTGTACCATAACTTCTATCCTCTAAAACTCCTATATATATACCTCTGGTGTAGTCAACTCATGGTACCACTAGTCATGAGATTTTACCTCCAGATACATGGTGTAAAACTTGATGGCATCCATCTCCCTCACAGGGTTCATTTGTAGACAAGTATCAAGTTTCTACACCCAAGCTTGTGCAGTTACCTTAGAAGATCCATCAAAGTATGGGATTTCCATCTTACCTGCTTTGCACTCTAGTTCATAGTTGTTTCTATGATACCTATTGGGTTTACCCCTGAATTTAATCCCACAATACTGCTCCAATGTGATTTGCCTCTGGATCCCTGTGCTCAATGAGTTATACTCTCGGGCATACTGTTCAAAATTTTCCTCAATCTCATCTTGGTAGTTGTGATGTGTCTGGTTATCCAAGAATGAAGGTAGATAGGGTCTAGGGTTGGTCCTATTGTATGTTTTTCCCTGTGGTGCACCTCCTCCATAGCTATGTCCCTCAGTGTGATAATTGGGAATGTGCTCCTGCTAATTTATAGTCCCTCCATGAGATCCACTAGCCTCTCTATTGGCATAAATTTCGGGGGCTTTCCCTCCATGAGTCATCTGCATCAGGAGTTGTGATACCCTCTCCTAGCTTTCACTTACCTTTCTCAGAGCCTCTGTCATTTCCACCTGTCCCCTACGTATTCTTTCATGATTCTCCTGTAGGTGATGCACAACGGTTCTCTATGTCACGTATGTGGAGTGTTGCAAGTCCTTAGTGAACCCTACTAGAATATGTGGGTCACTGTCCTCACTTGATCCTTCCATTTCGACCTCTATCTCACCTGTATGTTTCCTTCGTCTTCCCATGTAAATGCCACTGAAATTTTGCATGCGCTAACCCCCATTGGCTGGGAGGATCAACGCTATGATACCATTGTAATGTTCCCAAGCCAATTTTTTCACTGGAAACACTAACTTCTCACTGTCTATTGTTGTTTGGATGTATGTATGCAGGTTTACTCATGAAATTGTGTTTAGGGTTTATATGTATTTGATTATAAAATCACGTGAACATAGATCTGAAGATGCATCATAAAGAAGTACAATATATAACAAGAGACACCAGTGATGGAACCAAATAACACAGATCTTACATTTATTTAGATAATATAGAAAACCTGGTACAATAGATCTACAGATCTGGAAGAATATTAAATGAAACATCTACTTGGAATAAGAGTTGCAACAAAATTCTCAAGATTGAAGATACAAGCCTCCCAAAGCTGGATAATAAGTTGAATATCAATACAAGATTAACTTCTTTCCCTCCAAGGTCCAAGTCCAAACCCCCCTAGATGATGTTGCACCCTCCTGGCTAGATGTAGAAACCCAATAATTCAGCCATGTTGTTGGAAGCCTCCAAATGCTCTGAAATTGTATGGAATGATAGATTAGGGCTTGAAGACAAACCCCCTCATGAAGTCTCATACTAAAATATAAATATCTACTCCTCAAATGACTGAAACTCCAAACTGAACGGTGCCCTTTTGAAGACTACAAAGACCCAATAATTCGGCCTCTCGGCTAGGAGCCTCCAAATGTTATGCAACTAGATGTAAATGTAGATTGTGGCTAGACAAACCCCTTGGTGAAGTCCCAAGCTGAAAGATGAAGATATGTCCCTCCAAAATGACTAGATCTCTTTCCACAGTGCGCCCTCCTTCTCTCCAACTCTTGCCAATCTCCAGAAAATCAAGTGGAAAGTGAACCTCTCTCCAAATATGCTAGGAATGATGGTTGAGGCCCTACAGAGAAAACCCAAATGTCCAATAACCCAAAAACCTCTTCAATATCCTGGATCAAATCTTTCTTCCTTCAATGGTGTGCCCCCTTGCTGAAAAACCCCTACAGTTACGTATTGCTTCTTCCTTGAATGCTTGATGGTACCTTCTGTTGTAGAATGGTGTGGGTGGAGTACTACATCCCCAAGACCAAGCTTGGATCAAGTGAGGTGGGATATTTCACCATCGAGTTGATCTCTAGGGTTTGTATTCTAAAAACCCTCAAAATTGTTTGTGCTCAAGAGCCCAAAAGAAAAATGCAATAATAATCCAAAGGTGAATGAGAAGTGTGCCCTTCCTTTCTTTTATAATTTAATTCTATTTCTCTGTTGAGTTAGTTAACCCCTAGGGTTAACTCCTAGCTTACCCTCATGTGCTCTTTTCTTTCCCTTAGTTACCTTTCCTTTTCAAAGTCAACTCAATAATATAACATTGAGCTTAGATGATGGCTTTTAGCTTAATTTCTCCCCATGGTGCATGAGACTATAGTCTAGTAGGGACAACTAGACTACTGAGTCTCTCCAACCCTCTTCATCAAGAGGTGGGAGACATTACATATATATATATATATATATATTCACATCCTTGATTACCAGCCAACATCTTTCTCTCCCATCTCCCCGCATGGTTTCATTTCTTCTCTTGTTGTGATTCTCTAGTTCCCCTATTATGGCATGCCTTATCCATCTATCCATATGTTTTTTCCATCAGTTCAATCGAACAACACCAAAAACTACTATAAAACCTTCCAATAGGTGGTCAATATTTCAAACCATGTCCCATTATCGTCCACCCACTCCCTAATCCAAATAGAGTCAACTTCATAACTCATTGCTTCCTGAACCCTGGTTTTCTTCTACGTACCACTCCCCTTCCTCCTGCGCCATATTCTTCTTGACTCTTTTCCATGATTCATCCCCTTTGTTGTTAAGATGAGACCATACTCAATGGCTTTCCTAGCACCCTCCTTCCACCCATCACCATCACTCCCTCCCCTAGAGTAGGTAGGTCGGTTGAATTCCTCTCGGTAATCTCATTCATACCAACCCTATTTTCACATCCTTCCATCACTCCAAAACCCTTCAAAATTTGATCGGCTAAGACATCCTGCTCAGCCTAGCCGTCATAGAACTACATGACATGCAAAGAATGATGTTCTTTGTTGAGGCACCAATACAAGTTTTGGTTCATACCATTGGACGCCCTCACAACTCTTTTGAAGAACAATAATCTATTTTCCCTTAAATCTACCCACCTAAGTACCCCAGAGCAACTGGCTCGAGGATGAGCTAGATAATAGTGGTGGGGGCCTATTGGCACCAAAATTTTGGGCCTAATTTTGCGTTTGCACACAAACAAAGTTGTTTGTGCTCATTTCATTATTTTTTGTGCATATAAGGAAATGCATAGAGAAATTCCATAATGTGCACATCGAACCAAATTTTGTCAACAACGTGCCAAGTATAAAGGATACCAAGCGTGCAACGGTCCGAGTTTTTTCAGTTGCACCAGAAACCAAGAATATTCCCACTGGAATCAAGAAAATAATCACTGGGAAATCTCCCGGAATAATTATTTCCAGCAACAGATGCATATGTGGGGTGCCCAAAAGATAATTTGATTTGGCAGTTAAGATTTCCCCTGATGCAAAGAGTCTACATGGAGCATTGGAAGGCACCAGAAGCATGCGAGGTAGTTGGATCAGATAAGCAAGTGGAACATAGCATAAAGATACAAGGATTCCCAACAATGAAAGATATAGAAAGGAGCTCTAAGCTCAGACAGGAGTTATCTAGTTAGTGTGTGAAACTGTTGATTGGTTATGAGCCTCGATCTGACTCTAAGCCTATTGTATTCTTGTGATGTTGTGAATACATTCTTATTTCCTTGTTCTATTTGATCCAAAAGCAAGGTGCATGGTGCATCATAATGTATTCCTACTGTTATGAATAGTAGCAATATGAAGTCCTACGACTGTCCTAAGCATTTTTTCAACATATTGTATGTACTGAATATGATATGATGTTTTCAGTAATAAAGATATGGAAATTTTTTATATATTCTGTGTATGTTATGAATGAGTTGGTTATGTGTGTCGATATTTTTAATTCTTATTCCTAAACTATTTTTTCAGACATGAGTTATATGGATGCCAATTTTAGTAATTTTTTGTATGTTTAATCCTCCATCTTCGACACAAGACCTTATGGTCTCTACTATCCTCTCTACATATCGGGTGATACCTTTCTCATCCTTGGTCAAGGATTGATATGCCAGTGCTTTGAGGTTTTGTTGGACATGCTCCGGATGAACCCTGGGTCTAAACCTCCCGAATGTTAAGAAGGTCAGTGCGTGCACAAACGTGGAACAAAACAGTGACACCACACCCAACATTGTTAGAAGATGTCCCCAACTCATAGATTAATTTCCTATATATAGTAGTATAATTTTGATAGCCACCATAACTTGTTGGTCAGATTTTTCCCAATCATAAAGGAAAATGTTGTACTGATCAAGAACCTTCCAACGTCTAAAGACTGGATGACATATTGTTTTACCTCTATTGTATATTTTGTCGTTGGGATGTTCAGTCATTTGAGGCATAATACCTTTCTGGATCCCAAAGACCGATAGTCTTTTGGGTTTCTCCCTTTTTAGTGTTATTCCCCATCGATATATAATGAAATGTTCAAAGTTCCTTTTGAATGGTTTTCACCATTAAGAAAATACCAAATGCATTTTAGGCCCCCCTCCAATGTGTATAAGATTCACCTAACCCGTCATTGGATCCCGTGTCAAAATAATATTGGTTAAAAGGTAGAGGGTAAGGAGTGTATTAACATTTAACATGTGGTCGAAGTTTATCCATGATATTATTTTCATTCAACAACACAATCTATTGCACCTCCCTTCTGTTGGTCATTTTTATTAAAAAATGCTTAACCCTCCCAAACACTTAGCATCACCTTTTTAGAGAACTAACCTTGAGGCCCCAAATATTCCTCTAGGGAATCTCTATTGAAACAACTAGCGGTCTTTCATGCCTCACATTTCTGAAAAGGTGTGCTTATGACCACAATTCTTCCCAAAACTCTCCCTTGTTGAGGCACGTATCCCAATAAATCGTTTACCTCATAACTCCTTATCCCGAATGCTCACCCTTACGAAATTTTTTGGGAAAGTTACTTTCCAAAACAGTGTCCCTAACAATAAGGTTTTTTGAACTATCTCATTCTTGAACGCTTCCTTCCAAGCAGACTTATCCGAAGAACATTAATGGTGTTGTACTATTTCCTATTAGTTCTAGACTGGAAACCACACACAACATTGAATACAATATGTGTAGGGTAAATAATTAAGTAAAACCTAATTTTAATTAAGTAATTTGTTGTTTTTCATTGCTTTATAATAATGTAAAGAGAATGAGCTGCTAATTCTAGTTGTTACAGTTGAACCGTCTAGCACATAGGTAACACTTCGACTGAGTAGATAATTACGAAAATTCCCTATCTGTAAATTCATATTTTCCTATACTTATATTGTCCCTAAATTGTGCAGGAGGTTTCGGATCGAAGGAGCAAAGGAACCACAAAAAATACACTAGCACAAGGAAAGGCTCCATAGATTCTACTGCTAGAAGATACGAATCATTTTGATGGTTTAGCCAGTTTCCTCACTTCAAACGAGATGTATGAAAAGTTTTTGAAAGAGGATTTTATACCGGAAGACGATGACCTGAATATATACCAAAATATGAAGAAGAGCGGGTTATATGCCATAGCAGCTAGATCTTCTCTTATACAGTACAATTATGTGGAGAAACAGGCATTCTCACATCCGGATAAAGGGACAAGTTCCATATTGAACGAGCTCAAGAAAAGAATCACTTCATTGATAATAGAGAAAATCCATGTTTGGTACAAGTTACCCAAACCAATTTCTCCCGTGAATGAGAAATTGATGGATGAATTCAAATAAGAACATGAAGATATGTCTAAGACAATTCAAGATTAGTGGGAGGAAGTTTTATCATTCCCTCTGAAAGGTAGAAAATTGTTTCATATACATTAGATGAAAGAACCCTATAGGTTACTTGCAGCCATGATTTGCAGGTTGTACAGGTTACCTTCTCCCTAAATATGTACCTGACAAATTGATGATTAGGGAAATTGCATACCAACTAGTAGATGTTGGTATCACTGCACTACTAGTTGCTAATTCAAAGAGATATTGGCAAAATTTTCCAATAATGGTGGGAACATGGAAATTACAGAATGACCCTCATGCTAAGAAGGAGGCATAGGATCTAAAATATTTGATTTTTTGATAAGGAAATCCAAACATAATGATCCTAAAGGAATAGTAAGAGTCGCCTTAAATTGGTAAGGTTAGTGAACCCAAAATTAGCATCCAACAGATCCTTGAGAAGATCTTTTTAGGGGAGCTTTGTCCTTTGAAAGGCTTTATTGAGAATCAGAAATGAAACAAAGAAAGAGGAGATAAAAAATTTAGAGGGAGCAAAGGGAAAAGAAATGAAAGAGAAATCATGAGACATTGATAGCTCAAGATGTCATA
>SNQJ01S0030194.1:0-14265 GCA_010110895.2 Picea sitchensis
TGGTTTTCTCCCGATTTGGGTTTCCACGTAAAACACTGGTGTATTGTGTATGTGTGTGATTGTTTATTTATTACTGCTCATTATTGGATAATAATTCTACATTGATATAACATTTGAAGAAAAATGATTAATATTACGTTATTACTGATTCACCCCCCCTCTCAGTAATGCAACAAAAGTGAGGTTAGATTAAAAAGGAAGCAAGGTAAAACTGGATGAAAAAGTGAAAGTTGTATTTTCCCATGGTATTTAGAAGCCCATGGTATGTACTCATTATATTTGCAAATGTCAAATAAAAATGATTTAATTAATATGGTTGTTGAAATATTAATTATGTTGTAAATGCCCAAATGAAGAGTTACATAGTTATTAAAATTTAATAAAGAGGCACATGACTTATGTGAAAAGTCATAATATTTCGTATTCAAATGTTTACACATATATATACTTGAACATATATTGAAAGCAAAGTGTCTATTTGTATGTGATTCATAATGTAATATCTGAAGATCAAAGAAGAAAAGGAGTCCAGCTATATTAAGAGAATTTGATGTCAAGAATATTGGTATGAAGTAACCAAAGGAAGGAAGGGAGTGTCTCTGTGGTTCACATTAGAAGATCGAAAACATAAGCAGAGTCCAAGATGAAGAACTATTTGTTCTAAGGTGTCTGTCAATGTCTTATTGAAGATCAAGAGTAGAAGAAGATAGAGCAACATTTATGTAATCCAGTACTTGATACAGAAGACCATACAAGCAAAGGTTGCAGCAGACGAGTAGAAATTACAACAATGGTTGCATGAGTCAAATTTAGTGAAGTACAGAAGAACTTGTATTGCATTATAAAATAAGGGTGGTTGGGTGGTGCAAGGGTAGGTTGGTGCCTGCAGAGGGAGTTTGAGCTTCCTTGTCAGTTATAGCTTACTAAACAGGGGGTTGAAACCTTCTACCAGTTGGTGCTGGTTAACAGAGGGAGTTGGTGCTTCCTTGTCAGTTGTGGCTGACTAAACAAGGGGGTCAAAGCCTCCTACTAGTTTGTGATGATGAATGAGGGTGTGGGTGCATCCTTCTAGTTGTAGTTTGTAAATGGGGTGTGGCAGCATCCCTGCAGTTGTAGCTGAAGAAACTTGGGGAATGTCTCTCCATCAAGTTGTAGCTTGAAAACAGTTTTGTAAAATAACTTTTTATTAATGAGAAAATAGTTGGTGGTTTTCCCTGTTGGGTTCCACGATAAAATCTTGTGTTCATAAGGGTTTTTTGTTCATCATATATTTCTTAATTGAATAATTAATATGTGTTCTTAATATGGATGAAGATAAAAAGAAAAAGTAGGCAACATTGATTCACCCCCCCCCGGCTCAGTATTGCTGGATATTCCATCAGTTGATCCTCTACCACGTGTCCTAACTCGATGGACGACTAAGATTACTTCGCTACCCCAACTCTTCGGGTGTTCTCCACTTTGACTTTTCTCTGAAGGGTTCCTCCTCCAAAATACATGGATCTCTGCCACGCCTCCTTCCAAACCCAACTGTCTGGAATGAAATCGCTCTTTGCGACTTCGCGAAGACCCTTGTTTTCTTTCGAAAAACCTTTCAAAGTTCTAGCTCTCGAACCTCTTGATCTTCTGCCACCTATCTCCTCTTCGACGATGGATAATTTCTTCATCTTCGGGACTTCAGCAAGTCCTCGAATCCTTTGCACACTTAGCAGAATTTCTCCTTTAGAGACTTATATTGTTCTCGAATACTTTCAACACTCCTTGCAGAGTTCTACGCAGAATCTTCTGCGGATTTTCTTGGCTTGAAAAACTCCAAGGTTCCCGTTTTTTTGCGTCCCTTAGTGGACTTCTTCTTGCCCTCTTGGAAACCTCTCGCTCTGCTTCCTGAGTTCGTAAGGTGGACTTACAAAACCTTAGGTGCACTCCTTGCGTTTGGCTCAGTTCTTCGACGACCTCTCCCTTAGCCTTATGGAAATGTTTAAGGCATCTCCTTTATTTTGTCGACACACTTCTTGCAAAGCCTTCCTTCACCAGAATGTTCAACAATTCTGGGATTCTCCAACACCTCCAACCGTGTTTCTTCTGTGCACACTCACGCTAGCTTGATGCCCTCCTGGTACTGTATTTCAGAGTATTCAGTGACACTGAACTGTGCTTCTCCCCACACAGTCTTTCTTTCCAAGGTACTTAACCACCTTGAAATTTCTCCCTGAGTCCGTAAAGTAATCTGGTGTGCCCTCCTGGCAGCTTACCTTCTGACTCCACTGAGTTCAGACACACACTCCTTGCGTCGGCTCATAGAGTTTCATGTCTTTGTCACACACTCCTTGCACTTATCCTAGAGAACCAGACTTAAGTCAACACACTCGTGGATAGAAAACAATATCTCTATCCCTGCAGAGGATTTCTAACATTCATCTACAATTCACAAACATGTAAATGACATTCATAACACAACATCCATTACATAGAAATGTAGAACAGGAAAAAGTGTCATTTTCTATTAATGGTGGAATGTCCAATTACAATAGTGGAGTCTAAGCTACAACTGAGTCTCGTCTCTCTGTGTTTCTCTCCTGGTTAACTCTATCCTAGTTAACCCCTTATCGTCTAACCTCTACTTTACAACAATATAACAATTTATACAAGAGGGGCTCGATGAGATTCCCTCGCAAGATTAAACTAATGGTGTCAAATCACCATTCAAAATGCCTATCGAAAGGGAAAATTACAATGATGGAAATCTTCTCTGAATCAGATGTAGATCCATTCTGTCGTCAACCACTTAATGGTGACCTTATCTCCAGCTTGTGTGAAAGCACAATTTCTCTCTTCCATCTTGTCATCATTTAATGCATGGATCGCGCGTCGGATTATCGAGGCAAAATGAGAGGGCGATGCCTCTCCTCCCTTAAATGTGCACCATGTGTGAAATCTGACTGACGCGTGTTGAGGTGGAGCGATGCTCCTGCATTAGTTGTGAATTAGTCTGTGGATATGTTGATTTTGATTTTGTAGGTGATTTGGACAAGAGAAGGTCGAATTCAGGGTATGTCTTTACTCTTGCAGGTGGAGCTATTAGTTGGATGTCAAAGATACAAAACATTGTTTCTTTATCCACTACAGAAGACGAATATGTAGTTGCTTCACATGCTTGCAAAAAGACAGTTTGGAAGGATGTAGGACAAAGTAAAGTTGTTTTGTGATAGTCAAAGTGTTATTCACTTGGCTAAGAATCCACCCTACCACAATAAAAAAAAACATATACCTATCAAGTACCATTTTTTAAGATAGGTCATCGATAAACATGGAGTCTCTCTTGAGAAAGTGCATACAAAAGAGAACTGTGCAAACATGTTCACAAAATCAGTACTTTTTGAGAAGCTACAATGGTGCTTGGCTTCTCTTTGCTTGTAGAAAATGTGATGAACAAAAGAAAGGAGCAAGGTATCAGGTTAATTGTTGTCAAGGTGGAGATTGTTGGAATTTGGTGACAACGAATTCCTCCAAGGATAGATTTCTGATCCTATTTTTCAGTGTTGGTTTTAACTAATAAGACCAAGTTAGAATATGGATGAGATCACATTTAATAATCAGTTTCTTGTGTAAATGTATATATAAATTTATGTATGCATGTAGAGGCAAATGAGAGGATGTGAGAGGGAGGATATGAGAGAGTTTGCAAGTCTCCTTTGTTTAGTGGACATAGCCCAACATTTGGGTGAACCACGTGAAATCTTTATGTTTGTTGATTGTCATATGTGAATTGTGTTTTTTGCATTTACAATTCTAACACCAACCAATATTTTAGCCTTAATGACTAGTTAAAAAGAATTAATAAATTTAAAAAAAAAAAATTAAAATTAAAATCACATTAAATTCAAATAAAAATTATAAATTATAGAATAGAATAATTTTATATTTATATATAAAATATTAAAAAAAAATTGTTTTATTTATGTAATAAAATGATAATTGATTTTTTTTATTTAAAAAAAAGTATACACACTTCATATTAATTTAATAGGAAAATATTTCACATTATTTAAGAAATTAGAATTAAAATAATAATTTATCTTATATGTAAATGATTTGTTTTGTTATTTAGGAGTTTGTAAAATCTAGAAAAGCTATTAGGTGTGCCCTTTATGTTAATATTTTTGTTTTGTTATTTAGGAGTTTGTAAAATCTAGAAAAGCTATTAGGTGTGCCCTTTATGTGAATATCTTGTTTTGTTATTTAAGAGTTTGTAAAATCTAGAAAAGTTATTAGGTGTGTTGTTGAGAGATTTTCTCAACAAATGGATAGTATATATTAAAATAGTAGATGTGTAGTTAAGAGATTTTCTCAACAAATAGATTGTAAATAGATTGTATGACTAATATAGTTAAACTATTTTAGCTTCAAAATTAATGTATATATATCTATAATATTTAATTAAATTATATATATATATATATAATACTCCATTGAATATATTATTCAGAAGTTTATTTTTGATGTGTAAGAAAATATGTCAACTCTCCATTTTTCTTCTTTCATTAACCTGGGAAGAGGTAGCAAGAAAATAATTTCGGGCCTAAGTAGTTTCCGGAAGAGCAAAGAAGATGAAAAAATAATTTCCGAGTACACGAAAGACACAAAGAAGAAGCTTGAAGATATTGAGAAGGTCACAAAACATCTTGCAAACAAAGATCGGGAGTACGAGGTCGCGGTTTCTAAATCTTCAGAAGATTTACAGGTAGCTGAGAAAAGAATCAAAATAGATATGTCTGATAAAGAAGAGTACTGCAGAGCAGTGGTTTCTGATCAAAAATATCTAGAAGAAACAGTTTTGATATTGAATGAAGAAATGCAGGCGATATTTGCAGAATTCCAGGCAGCAAGTAAGGCTTGGGACTTGGAAAAGAATGAGCTGTTATCGCAAATTGTAGCAGCAAGAAAGGAGAGTGAAGAGATGCTTATTCAAAACAAGAGGGTTTTACTTCAATATAAATCAGAAAAAGTTGAGTTGGAATCTGGTTTGAATGAATCCAAGGCAAGTTGTCAAGAATTACTTGAGAAAATGGTAGAAAACAGACATCAATGGGATTCTGAAAAGGGAAATTTGGAAAATAATGTTGCAGAGCGGCAAAGAAAGCTTGAGACGATGGCTACTGAAAGGAGATTACTAAGTCTTCAAAACAGAGAGCTAAGCACTGAAGTAGAGTTGTTGAAGGTTCAGTTAAAGGTAAGTAATGCTACAACCGCTCAATTGAAAGATCAACTTTCATCACTTGCAGCTGCGAAAATGTTTCTTGAGAAAGAAAACAATTCTTTACAGACTGAAATGGAGAAAAGAACATTTGTTTCAGAAGAAAAACAGGAAAACCTCAAAAGAAAAGTAGCCGAGTTGGAAACATGCTTGGATTCTGTCAAGAAAGATCTAGATACCTCCACGGCAACAATAATGGAGAAAGAGAGAAATGTTGTTGACTTACAATATAAGCTCTCAGAGATTGCGGAGACGAAAAAATTCCTCGAGGAGAAAAATCGCGCATCGTTGAGCGATGTAAACAAACGCACAAGAGTTTTAGAAGAAAAAAATGCCAGTCTTCAACTAAAAATAAAGGAGCTGGAGACTAGTCTGCGATCTCTCAACGAGGATCTTGAATCAAAAGATGTTCAGCGCCAGGATTTGAGCTCACGGCGTCCACTTTTTCCATCAAAGTCACAACGAAAGCCAACACCACAAAGCCAGAAGTGGAAATCTTATTTAGTTAAAGGTGTTACAAGATTCATACTTTTAATTGTTAATCCCAACTTACAATGATTTTTTTCTTTATTTTATTATAGAATGTTAATTTCTAATTTAGACATATGATTATATTTTTCCATACTGAAATTCTTTATTTTATTATAGAATGTTAATTTCTAATTTAGATATATGATTATATTTTTCCATACTGAAGCTACATAGTAGCTCTTGTACAGTTATCATTTTTCAGCATTGAAAATTAGTTTCGTTTTAATTAATTTATTTAAAATAGGAAACACAAGTGAAACAAAGTTTAGAAAATGGAAAAAATCCTACTAAATATTTATTTTAATAATAAAATTATTATATAATATTTTAAAAAACTAATTTTCAAATGAATATTTGTGCAAATTTTAATGTGAGATATTAATTTTGACTAATTAAAATTAATATAAATTTGTAAATTTGGTACTCACAAAATGTGTTGTTTAACTATTTTAAGTTTTGGTTTTTTTGGCAGGCATATACATATCTGCAGGAAATTTTTATTTTCTGTTGTTTAAAATTTACTTTTGAATTCAAAAATGGATTCAGCCTGCTAAAATACTTTTGTATACTCAGATTATATATAAATAATTACTCAAATCTACAGATCTAACAATTTCTCACTTGATTTCAAACAAATATCCCTGAAAAAACCAAAACATTTAGAAAATTTTGAGTGCTTTCAAAATAAGACATCTCATAATTATTGAAACAGCATGGGGCTCTGATCATGATCAGATATAAGCAAAGCTCTCAAGTATATACATTAAAATAATGATATAGATTCCCTACACAATCTATTACCAAATTAAAATTCACTATTATTAAATTATGATGTATATACATTAAAATAATGATATAAATTCCCTACACAATCTATTATCAAATTAAAATTCACTATTATCAAATTAAAACACATCAAAAATTAAAATCCACATAAAAAAATTAAAACCCACTAAAGAAATTCATCAACAATCTCCCATTTTATTTGCCAAAGTTATTAAACCTTATTACATCACACAACACCTCAGTTTTAGAAACCCAAATAATGAAGAACCAAAGATATCTATGATATCAATTTCTCAAATATTTATGCTATGAAATCATAATTAAATCTTTTCATTTCATTTAAAAACTAAAACTTAAACTTAAATACTCATAATTATCTGTTTGTTAATTTTATAAAATTAATATAATTAGAATCAATCAATTATCAAAATATTTTTATTTCAATTAAAAACTTAAACTTAAATATTAATAATTATCTTTTCATTAATTTTATAAACTAAATAATTCAAATCAATCAATTATTAAAATAATTTTTTTCCATTTAAAAACTTAAATACTAATAAACTTAAATCTTTTCATTTCATTTAAAAACTTAAATTTAAATATTCATAATTATCTTTTTATTAATTTTATAAAATTAATATAATTCCAATCAATCAATTATCAAAATATTTTCATTTCAATCAAAAAAAAAATTAAACTTAAATATTAATAATTATATGTTTATTAATTTTATAAAATTAAATAATTCAAATCAATCAATTATCAAAATATTTTTATTTTATTTAAAAACTTAAATACTAATAATTATCTTTTTATTAATTTTATAAAATTAAAATGATTATAAAAATAGATATATATCTCAAAGTTTGACCACTTCGACTTCCTCATACACCTTCGATCCCATATCTTTAATACTTAACCCTTTACATTATCACTGTAATGTTTCATATTATACTATTAACATTAAACTATTGATATTGATAAGAGCAGCAATATCTTTGGGTTTTATTATTAATATTTAATTATTAATAAGTTATCTTCACGTCAACCATTTATGATTTTTTTTAAATTAAAAAAAAAAAAAAAAACTGAAAAAAACTTTTTCAGGTTATGAAAGTTAAAATTTCCAGAAAGTAGGTTCGTAGAATCCTGAGCCTAATAAATCATGTGCTAGATTGATTAGGCTAAAGGAATGTGTACACAATTTCACTTCACTAAAAGTTGTGTACATTTCACTTCACTAAAACGTGTGCATTTATTTTTTTACTCTCTGGAATGTTTTTATTATATGAGTGTATCATACATATTATCAAAAGGAAAGTTGGAACCAAAGTCATAAACCCCTAAGAACTCATGGCAAATTCAATGTTAAAAAGGTTAATGGAATTAGAAATAGCAACAAGTCATATTGAAAAATAAGAATTATAAAGAGTTGCGTAAATGATTATTATGATTTACAAGTAGATAAAAGAAGGTGAATTAATTTGATTACATTTCCAATTTAAGGTGTGTACTGTTACAGTCTTGGCATAATTGTTAGTGGATTTGCTAAAATTATTGAGAGAAGATTTTAAGTTAAATGTAAAGTATGTAATGTTATAGTCTTGTAATAATTATTAGTACATTTGTAACACTATTAGGAGGAGAAGATTTCAAGTTAATTAGATTTTTGGTAATTGATGGAGACTATTAGGAGAAGATAATTATTAGTATATTTGTAACACTATTAGGAGAAGATTTCAAGTTAATTGGATTTTTGGTAATTGATGGAGACTATTAGGAGAAGATTCCAAGTTAATTGGATTTTTGGTAATTGATGGAGAAATCACTATCCTTGTATAACATTCTTATGCATTTAATATAATAAGTCTTACGAAAATGTAAAGTGTTTTTTTAGTTTAAATCACAATTATTTTCTCTATGTTGCTTTCTTCATTCCTTTCTTTTCAATTTTTCTGTTTTCTTACAAATTGTTGTTTGTTAAGATTGTTTTCACAACATAAAACATTAATAAAAATTGAAAAGTCGTTCCTCAACTTGATTCTTAGGAAGACCTAGAACGCCATATGCATTAAAAAAAAAGTAAGATCTAATTTGATATCTATATCCAAACACACAATTATTTTCAACAAATAATATTAGCATTAATTCATAAAACATTAATAAAAATTGGAAAGTAAGTAACATAAAACATTAATAAAAATTGGAAAGTCATTCCTCAACTTGATTCTTAGGAAGAACTAGAACGCCATATGCATTAAAAAAAGTAAGATCTAATTTGATATCTATATCCAAACACACAATTATTTTCAACAAATAATATTAGCATTAATTCATATTCAATAAGATATAAGCAACCTTAAGAGACCCATTGATTTCATTTAAGATCCTATATTGATAATGGAAGTGTAATGTCTCTTTCAACCCATTTTTTTATATTTTTAAATTCCATCATAAATGACACATTTCTTACACAAGTTTGCTTGAATGTGCTTAATATTTGATTATTTAATATTCTTAACTAATTTTCATGGCATTGCCATGGCAAAATACTTGTTCATTGACGCTTTATTGTGCACACCGCTTCTGCCTATGCACATGTCGTCAACATTAAATGAAACTTCTTCTCTTTCCAAGTATACAATTGTTAATCTTCTTTCTAATGTAGGTGTTACATCTTACTTTATTAAGTTTGGTAATATGTTCATCACAAGTTCATATAAAAACTCTCGATACGATCACCATGTTCATGTTTATGTAGTATTGTGTTCCTATTTACTCAAGCCCACATTATAAATGAAAGATTGAGATCTTATAAGAATGAACTATAGTTCAATAGGTTTGAGAGTACACATTTTTTTTTATCATTAATTCAACCCTTTTTTTTATCATTATTTATAAGGACTATAATTCCTCTACTATAACTTAATAGTCAAGGGTTTGTGTTAAGTACTTGAATAGATCTACAAATATACTTCATAAATAACCAAGAATAAACCAAACCATTCACCAATAATGAACACAAGAAATAGACAAAACCCTTGAGGTAGGGTAACACCATACATTAATCCTTAATGAAGGACAACACTCCTCAAACAATCCTTGCTTGTTCCAATCACAATATACTTCAACATGCTCCAAAACATTGCTTACACTTCTTTATATAGCATTTTATATCTTCTAGGAACATTCTAGAGAAGGAATCTTCTAGAAAGCCTATTTATTATATCTAACTACCATAGTGGACCATATTTAATAATATAGTGGACCTAGTCCACCTTACATTGAATGGACTCCACTAATAATACATAACCACATTCCCATTGGGTACCTCATATTACCTCCCTAGGTATACTACATTCCATCCCCCTTCACATGTTTTATCCTCGAAACACGTGAAAAAAACCATACATAAGGAAGGATAACAATTGTTAAGTACCTAAATAATTATGAAGATAAATCTCAAAATAAACCCACAATATCAACAAGAATAAACCAAACCATTCACCAAACCTTCAACACAAGAAATAGCCAAAACCCTTGAGGTAGGGTAGTACCATATATTAATCCTTATGGAAGGATAAAACTCCTCAAGCAATTTTTTCTTGTAAAATAACAATATTCTTTACTATGCTCCAATACATTGCTTACACTTCTTTATATGGCATTCTATATCTTCTAGGAACATTCTAGAGAAAAAATCTTCTAGAAAACCTATTTATTGTATCTAACTACCATAATGGGTTATATTTAATAATATAGGTCCGGGTTGTATTTGATAATATAGTGGACCTAGTCTACTTTACATTGAATGTCTTCCACTAATAATACATAACCACATTCCCATTGAGTACCTCCTTAGATACATCATATTACCTCTCTAAATATACTACATACTGATACCATTTTATTAAACTAACGACCATTTAACAATCCATACGATATACCCTATATCATTGTTGGTAATGATTTGAATCCACGCCTTTATGTTAATTTAATTTATTGCTCTAATTAAATCGTGGTGGTGTTAGTGGATCAACGTCGTGTATTAAATGTGTCGTGTTAATGCAAGGTTGATTACTTGCTAACCAACGACTAGACTTTGGTTTACACAAATGCAAGGTTAATGGAATTCCACGAGTAGAGATCCATGTAGGCCATGTCTTGGTGCCATTAAGTTTTATGTCTGTCTTATTCCTTATGGTACCACCAAGGCTTAATTGTGACATTGTACACTGAGACCACATAGTTTACTCCACTGTTTTCGATGGCTTATCTTCTAAGCGGGAGAATATCCATTTGAAATTTTCTTAATTTATGGTCTTTCTCGATAAAATTGATGTTGAGAGCCTCTATCTAGTGGCATGAATGGAGTTGGTTTCTTTCACCGATCTTTTGTAGTTATGGAGTGCAATATTATTCCCTTTGGAAATACTACAGACTCAATATTTGAGCCTCTATTGATATCGCCATGGTATCAAACTTGATTTTTATTTGTCAAGAGTTACTTCCACAAACTTATGATGTAAGGTAGCTAGAGAGGTAGTGGGGGGGCCCAGAGGGCCCATAGTGATAATAGTGGAGGTCATTCAATGTAAGGTGGATTAGGTCCACTATATTATTAAATAAGACCCACTATGGTAGTTAGATATAATAAATGAGTAATTAGATATAATAAATGTAAGAGGACTTCTTAGAAGGTTCTACTTCTAGAATATTCATCATCTAGAATGTTCTTAGGTGATGGTGGCACTATATAAAGAGGTTCAAGCAATGTAATGAGATATGAAGAGAAATATTGTATTTGGAGCGGTAGTTCAATAGGAGGATGCCTCTTCGAAGAGGCAAGTGAACATGAGAGGATCTCTTCCATAATAGGATCCATTGTACGGTGTTGCCCTACCTCAAGGGTTTGATAATAATAAATGAGATTTTGCATATTGTTCTTGTATATCTGTTGTGGTGCTTTTGTATTCAGTCATTGGTTCTTAACAAGTGGTATCAGAGCACTTTCATTGACAGACATTGTGGGCAAATATTTTTTATTTTTACAGATTTTTTTTTCAGAAAAATAAAAATAAAAATTTGCTTATTATTATCAAACCCTTATAATAAAATTTGGATTTACTATATAATTATTTTTCTCTTAACACATACATAATTAATTTAATTTTCAATATATATATTTACCCTTTTGTTTTCTTTGATAGATCATTGTTTTTGTGAAGATTAATACTTGTACATATGATTTCCACTCTTTTAGTTCTTTTCTATTTATCCATTCTCTATATATAAATCCATGTAACCTAATATAGTCTTCTTATACAGACGGGTCTTCATCTTCTTATGCATTTACACTTTGATTCTATATCGAATTGATTTTATACTTATGATGTATGCATTGTTTAGGTTCTGGTTTGGTTTGAAACCATGGATATAATTATTGTTACTTGCAGTAATATAAACCACCATATATTATGTGTTCATATATTTTCTTAACCGAACTATTTTACTTTTAAATCACTTCAACCAGATCCAAAATACATAAATAGACATCACGTATAAATAAAAATACAACATCGTTGTTTTGCACCAATAAACTTATTTGAAAATAAAACGTAACTAAAAGTATTTATTTTCTCTCTAGTTATATATATAGTGTATAAATAATAAATTTTTTTACCAAGGACAACAATTTTGTAGATTTTTTTATATATTTTTTTAATTTTGTAGACTCTTTTATGTATTTCTTACTCTTATTTCATAACATACTTGTTTTAATAGTTTTTTCTAGGTCTTTTCAAGTTTGCCTCATTCCTAACTCTAGGGAATATTCTTGACCAACTTTTGTGTTAGCTTGTTCCCTCATATCCTACACTTTTGGGAGTAGGGTTCCACTTGTACCATGGACAATAATTTATTCTGGTAGTTTTATGCTTTTCACCCACCCATGAAATAATGATTTACTCTTTGTAACTGGATTCCCTAATTAGTTTATTTTTAGTTAATTAAATAATTTAAAAATAAAAGTTACAAAAATATTCCTCATCAATATTTATGATGACATAATTCCACATAAGTCTTTTCTAACGTCTTTCACAATATCAATTTTAATATAACCTAACAAGAAATTAAATGTTTACATCTGCAAACTAATAAGCATTACATGAAGCTTTCTCTTAGATTAAGCCTTAACATTGTTCATTAATGTTATCCAATCAATCTTCATAATGATCTCATCTCATCCATTGTTTCTTGGTTTAGAATTCTTATATGTGTTTAATGTGACTAGGTAAAAAATCCTTCACACATGACACTTTATCAAAGTTTAGAAAGCCAATGCATTTTTGGTGGGACAAGATTGTACTAGGATTTATATAGACTAGCCCAACCACTTAAATCTGTGGCTGATGTACGCCTAAAGGCGATGAAAATCCGCTAAACCATATCCGAACACGACAATCGCTGGAACTGACTTCTTGTTTTCCTCATCCTCGTTTCAACATCCGCCTTGGTATTCCATCGGGTCTGGATTATAGCCCAGCCAAAACAGATTTTATACGAAAAAAATGTCGTCGGCTATGGTGTCGTCTTCCATACTCAGTCTGGTTCACATTCCAGTAGTTATACGTGCAGTCCATTTTAGGTACTGTCTGCTAAACATTCAAACGTGGTAATAAATTTTTTCATACATATTAATTAATTCTTGTTAATCATCTTAATGTGGCAAGCATATAGCCTCACAGTAATTTCTTAATATGATTAGGTAAATGTGAAAAAGTAAACATGTTAACGCATGCATTCATAAATACAAAGAAGTTATGAACAATAAATCTCATCCATTGATTTGAGAGGACGACTAAGAATATGCCAGCATCTTCAATTGTTGGCCATAAGATTAAGATTTAATGTTAAAAGATCATTAAATGTACCCATTGTCAATAGGTGTACGCCTTTCGACGTAACTAAGCATTTTGGGTGTTACATTTTAAATATAAAAAATTATAAGAGTTAAAAATTATACCGTAGTTATAAGAATTATATTAACTATAGGGTTTGGATTATAGGGAGTTAAATGTTGATATTGAATTTGGCTAGGAATTATAAGCAACATAAACTTTAAAACTCAAGCAAGGAAACAAGCAATATATAAAATCTTGGATGTGATTATATAAAATTTTACTGTTAACATTCACCATGCGCTTAAGATTCTTTATAGTTAAATTGTCATCTTCAAATATTTCTAGAATTCACTAAGCCACTACTAAAGTGTCGGCTAATTTAAAGTGCGAGGATAATTTAAAATGCAATAAGAAAATGTAAAAATAAAATAAAATTTAAATATAGATTTAAATACCGATAATGTAAAAAAGGAAAATATAAATACAAATTAATATAAAAAGTAAATGTAAATATAGATTTGAAAAAAAAAATGAAAATTTAAACATACATTTAAATATTATTATGATGATGATGATTAACGTCCACTAAGACCTAATTGGTCTATCGGACCTTAAGAGGGTAAGTGGTTACTTGTGATTCTTTAGAATTTTGTTATGTGCTCGAAAAGCATTAAGAGAAGCTTTCCAAGATCACCATACTTTTGTTGAGTTAAGAGGTTAGGAAGGTTGGTAGTGTGATCAATATTTTGAAAATGAGATCTAATATGGGTATAGGCTGGACAATCTAAG
>SNQJ01S0030194.1:16707-35751 GCA_010110895.2 Picea sitchensis
ACCAAAAAAAAAAAAAAAACTATGAATAATAACACAAAAGTCTCTCCACCATAACAATACAAACACTCATTATTAAACATTAAAAAAATGGTTGTGCAATGAATCTAATCAACAATTATGATTATATTTTCTATTACCGAGGATTCCATAATGCCATTAATGATTTGTGAGAGTGGGCTATGTACAGGTGGCCCTGGGCACATGAATGTTTTTCCTTTACAGATATGGAGCAAACAAACAACTACAAGTTATACACACCCATGAAAAAAAAAGTCCCACTGAAAAAAAAGCGTTCAAACAAAATTACTTTTAACTAATTATAAATACAACATAAGTTACCTAGATTAGAAATCAAGTGAAATTACTACTAAGGACCATTGCAAATATGGCCATAGGATGTGCAAAAATATTGGGGCCATTACGAGATGACAAACCAACCCCACTACTAAATGGTGCACCTACCACACCCGATAATGGTTGTAACTTGTCAATACCCTTAATAAAGATTTCATGATAGACCATCGTCTATGTCAAATGGAACAATTCTTCTAGTATATATTGAAGTATTTTCTATGTTTGGGGAAGTCTTCCCTAGGTAATTGCTAGAGGTGAAAGGTTTTGGCTGTTTGAATATTGATGCCTTGTATTGGATCAATTCTTTTGGCATATCCAAACTTTTTTTTTTGGCATATCCAAACTTTCTTTCTATAATAGCATAGCAAGTGATAAAAATAGTTTACATGTTTTTCTATAACAAACTCTATATACAGTTTTCTTGATAAGTATAGTGAGATTTCCTTATATTGATATGAGGTGGCACATTGAAAATTAAGTATCACCTATTAATCCAATTTTTAATGAATCATTGATAATTCAGTATCACTCTACATAAACATGAAGTTTGATAGTGTTATGGATTTCCCCATTTAAGAGTATCTGAAAAAGGATGAATATATAGTCTTTGTTAATTATTAGTTTTTTTATTGTCTCATTATTCAAACCATGTGCATATTCATGGCATTTACCCTATCTATAAGATGCAATATTGTACTATTGATATTTGCAAATTGAAATGGATATCATAGACTATTTATGTAGATCATTATAGCCACCATTTATTAGAAATGTAAAATGCATTGCTAGTTAGTAGACTTAATCATCAAATGTAAAAAAATTGTTAGAACTATAGAAACTTATAGAATGTCTAAAAAGGGCCAATAAACTCATCCCGAATCAAATAAACCATTTAGTGGTTAGATTTAGCTTACATTTACTCTTTAAATTATGATTAACAAGTGTGTATTGATCCAATTGTTTGTGAAGTATGTATTGATTCACTATGTTAGTACTTCCCCAATGTAAATTAAATTGCATTCCTTGTATTCCTTTTATTTTGGGTAAATTAATAGCTATGTTATCAATGTGTTTTTCTTAATGTCCACTGGGTGGGTCCCTATTTTGATATTTGCATAGCTAAATTATTTTTTCATGCAAACACTATTGCAGATTTAAATCTTAAATTGCTTTGCATTTTCATTTCTAGATTTTTGTACAATTATGTTGTTGCCATTTGATTGGGGGTTTGACTTGGAAATGATAGACCCTTTATGTCATCATCTCAAATGAATCACACGTTTGGATGCATGATTTGACTACTAAGTTTTAATTGCAGGGTGTTAAGAACACTTAAATTGGTTTCTTAGTTTTACTTTACTTTAGTATGAAGAGTATGGAAACAAGAAAGGTTGGACAATTCTACATCCTCAATGTAGGTCTCCCTATATAGTGAATAAGAGAGATCACGTGCACGCTTTATAAGGTCATATTCATTTACGTAGACATGAAAACAATAATTTGGATTTATTTCCTTGATCTTCCTACTATATTAAAGTTCAATCATAACAAACTTGAGTGGTTGAAGAGTTTATCTCCCACTTGAATATTTAAGGTGTTTAATATAGGGATACCAATTGTAGTAAAAATTGAAATATATAAGAGATATTCAACCATGAAACTTCATAATTAAACCCTAAACACCAAATATATCCAAACATTTACCATGAACAACACAAGAATATAGAGAAGAACCCTTAAGGTAAGGTAACATCATTAAATATTCATGGAAGGAATAAATCCACAAGTCAATATTGTTGCAAGACAATACAATCCAATGCACACCCAATACAATGATACTCATGCCTATTTATACTTTCTCATGAGTATTCCTAAGGGTCTTATGCCAACTACCCTTATTATTATAATATTTATTTTTAATTACATAGTGGACATATTATTTCCTTTTAATTACATAGTGGACCTATTCCAGTATTATGGCCACATTACATTTATTATCCCCTTAGGTACCTTCCTAGGTACCCCATATTACCTCATATTATCCTCCCTAGATACATTACATCAATTTTCATCATTAGTTTTTATGACAAACTTTTCATATTCATAGATCGACTATCATTGGTACTTGTGAACCTATTTTATATTTCAATGAGATGAATTTGATTCATATCTCTATAACCTCCTAATTTACCTCTTGATATCCTTAATTGATATACTGTAATGTTCCCAAGGAGAGTTTCTAGGAACTTAAGGGTTTAATGCTTGTTTGTGTGAGTTGTTTGGTGAATATTTTTGTAGATTGTTTTCCCCAGAGTTGTGATGGAGTTGATTCTAAGGGTTTTATAGAATATAGAGGATAGATATGGAACAACAATAGATTAAACAACAAGATGAAAGAGAATAACAAAATGAAATAGATGCAAAATTCAAATCTGACCTTTATTTATTTTATAATCTAACCTCCATACAAAAGATATACAGATTTGGAAAATATAGAAGAAATATAGAAGCTATGGATGAATATGCCTCCAAGATAAAATAAGGAGAGTTTTTTGAGTCCTCCTAGACCTCCAATGGAAGCATGCAAGTCTGGACAAGGTTAATTTCTTTCCCTTCTTCAATATGGAACCCATATATGACTGAGTTGCGCACCACCTGGTTGTAGAGATCCTAGGAAATTCAGCCTCTTCATATTTGGCCTCCAAGCCCTTGAGAATAGATATAGAATTTTAGATGTGGGGATTTGGAACACATATGATGAGATCCTTCAACTGTAATGTGAGATCTAACCCCCCATCTCAAAAAATCACCAAGAGACAATGCACCCTTCTTCAGAAATTTTCCCAACCAAGAGAAATAATAAATATGTAGAGAAAACCCCTCAAGAACTAACGAGAAAAGGCACTTTAATGATGGAAAATCATCCTAGAATTAGTTTGGCCTCAGATCTTCCTTTCCCTAGTCAGATCGAATTCTTTCTTCTCCAACAATGTGCCATATCTGCAGAAAACCCCCAAACTTGTGCCTTGCTTCCACAATACACTTCTGAACTTGATCTGAAACTGAGTAGAATGGTGAGGGTGGGATCTTTCACCACCTTGGACAAGCTTGGATCAGGAACATAGGAATCATTCACCTCCTTGTTGATCTCTAGGGTTTGTTTATTGAAAACCACCAAAACGTCTAAGTTGCAGAGCTTAAAGATGCAAAATGAGAAATGACATGAATGAGGAGTGAGGGGCCCTCCTCTCCTTTTCTACCCCCATCATCTATTTTTCACTTAAATTATTTAATTATCTTCGAAGGTTATTTAATTTATTTTGTCATCTTATCCAATTAGCTTTTTATTTTCCTTCTTGCCAAATTCACTTTAATAATATAATTTTTAACCCCATAGTGACCACTTTTACACCTCTTAGTCCTCTTTTTCCATGAGACTACATTATATAGGGGACAACTAGACTACTAAGTCTCTCCATAACCCTGTCAAGAGGAGGGGAACATTATAGTCTTCCCTGCTGGGAATTTCTTTCCCAAAATAAATTTTGAACATGTATGTTGTAGAACCTGTTCACTTTCCCAAGTGGCATCCTCTATACACAATTTTTTTCCATTTGATCAAATATTCATTGATGTCCATGTTCCTTAGCATTTTCACGCTCACCTCCAAGACCTCTTTTGGAATCAAAATCAGTTGTCCTTCTTCATCTACTGGAGGTAATCCCTCATTAGCTACAATATGTTTCCCAATGCCTTTTTAAGGCATGATACATGGAAGAAATTATGAATTTTACTTCCCTATGGTAACTCTATTCATATGCAACTTCCCCCACCTTTTTTTTCACCTTTTATGGCCCATAAAAGCGAAGTTTGAGCTTCTCAATGCCATTTTTATTTATGGATGCCTTCCTGTATGGTTGGAGCCTCAAATAGACTAAGTCCCCCACCTCAAAAGTATGCTCCACTCTGTATCTATCTACATATATATTTTGTTGGTTTTGAGATATTTGCAAATGATGTTAGAGCTTTCTAAGTATGTCTCAAATTTCCTCTATCCACTCATTATCCATAAGAGATCTATTGTCTCCAAACATCATCTCTAAAAAAGTGAGGGGGTCATAACTATATAAAGCTTTGACATGAGACATACTAATGGAAATGTGGTAAGTGTTGTTGTAAGAATACTCACCCAAGGGTAGCCACTTGACCCATGCTTTACATAGTTTCTAAGATATCCCTCCACCCACTTGTTGACTATCTCAGTTTGACCATATGTTTGTGGGTGATAGCTAGTGTTGGGGGTTAATTCTGTACCCACTAGCTAAGATAATTTATACCCAAAGGTCTCATGAATCTATTTTCCATGTCACTCACAATCATCTTGGGTAGCCCATGCAACTTGAATACTTCTATGAAAAATAAATATGCCACTTGAGATGTGCTATAGTCCATGAAAGTGGAAAAAAAGTGAGCAAACTTGGTCAAATGATCCACTACCACAAAGATGTAATCCTTACCCTGTGCTTTGGGTAGTCCTGTAATGAAATCCATGGATACACTTTCCTATTTATGCTCCATAATGGGAGGATGTTGCAATAGACCTACTGGGTGGGTGTGTTCATCCTTTTTTTGTTGGCATGTGACACACTCTTTGATGTGGCACATGGCATTCTCCTTGATACCTTTCCAAGTGAATCTCTCTCTTATCTGTTTATATGCTTTAATGAATCCTTGATTCCCTACTAGTGGTGAGTTATGAAATGATTGAAGCACCTTCTTCTTGAACAAAGACTCAAGAACCAAATAAATCCTCCCTTTATAATATATGATATCATCTATAATATTGTACTTGTCATCCTGTATCTGTTCATCCATCAACTCACATGCAAACGTATTTTTTGAATTCTCTACCAATAGATGTGATTTCCAATCAATTGATATCTATGACATGGAATAGGATGAGGGTGTTCTAGACAAAGCATCTAGTACCACATTGTTTTTTCCCTTGACAAATTCTATGTCAAAGTTATAGGCTTGGATCTTACTCACCCGCTTTTTTGTCTCTCATTGAGGTATTTTTGCTCTAGAAAGTACTTGAGGATGTTATGATTTTTCCTTACCACAAATTTATCCCCCACAAAATAGTGTCTGAATGTTGCCAGTGCATGCATTATAGCTAACATTTCCTTGTCATAAATTGTGTATAGAAACTCAAGCCCTCTTAGTTTTTGGCTCTCATAGGAAATAAGATGCTTATTATATGTAATTATAACTCTAATCCCCTCATCTGATGCATCACACTCCATAATGAATGGATGAGAAAACTATGGTAAAGATAATACATGAAAAGTGCTCATTACCTTCTTCATTTTTCCAAAGGTCAATTGTGCCTCATTACTCCATATGAATGCGCCCTTTTTGGTCAAATCAACCAAAGGTGTGCATAGTTGTGAGAAGCCCTTCACAAACCTCATATAATAGATGTAGATATTAAGAAATCCCTTGAGATTTGTAAGTTTTTTAGGGGTGAGCGAATCAATTATAGATTGGATCTTTTCCTGGTGAACCTGTACCCCTTTTTCCCCAATGATATGTCCCAAGTAAAGAACTTCAATCATCCCAATTTCACATTTTGATTCTTTGGCATACAATGATTTCTCCTCCATGATGCTTAATACCTCATCCACATGGTTGAGTTGATATTCCCATGTCCTAGTGTAAATCAACAAGTCATCAAATAAAACTTGTAGGCATTTCCTCAACTTTTTGTTGAATACATGGTTCATGCAGGATTGGAAGGTGGTTGGTGCATTGGTCAACCCGAAAGGCATGACAAGGAACTCATAATGTCCATAGTGACATCGGAAATATGTCTTGTGTATATCTTTTTCTCTCATTTTGATTTGATGGTATCGAGAGTGCAAGTCAATTTTGGAGAAGTATATTGTGCCATGCAACTCATCTAATAGCTCATCTATCCTAGGAATGGGATACATGTATTTGATGGTTTTTTTATTCATAGCTCCATAGTCAACACAAATGCGCATGGTAACATCTTTCTTCTTGACCAATACAAATGAAGATGAAAAAGGACTGGGACTTGGCCTGATGTGGACCATGTCCAACAACTCCTTGATGGACTCTTCTATTTCATCTTTGAACTTCTTGGGGTGTCTGTATGGTGTAGTGGTAACTGGTTTCGATCCTTTTTCCAACTCTATGATGTGCACAAATTCCATATCTCGTGGCTTACCAAGGGGAATAGGCACAAAAATATTCATGTGCTTATCAATTATCCTTTGTATGTCACATGAATATGATTGGTGCTTTCCTTGGGTGTTTTGAGTGACCACCAGACATTTTGTTGCATAAGCCACGTCACCATGTCTCAAAACTTCTTCCATACACTTTACTGAAACTACCCTGGGTGAATTTTCTATCATTCCCTTCAAGGTCACCCTCTTTCCTTCTTCAAAGTTGAAGGACATATCCATGGTCTTATAATTAGTAGTAATGGGTCCCAATGTACTAAGCCACTGAACTCCAAGTATCACATTTTTGTTTGGAATATCCATCACATAGAAGTCATGTGCTAGACTGTACCTTACCAAGGTAAGGATCATATGGGGAATATACTTGGCACAAGGCATGGTGCACCCTCCTGCTACCTCCACCAAAAATCCCTCAAACTCCTTAGTGGGTAGGTATATTTTGTTCACTAAGGAAGAATCAATGAAGTTATGGGAAACCCCACCATCAATGAGCATTGTAGCCCTCTGTCCTTGGAGGACTCCTTTTATTATAAAGGTACTAAACCTTTGCACCCCACTGATGGATGTTATAACGAACTTCTTAATCCATGACTACTTGCACACTTTCTCATCTTCACCTTCCTCTTGTATATTCTCTTCACCTGTTGGAGTTACTTCCATGTCTTGAAGGTTCCCAACCTCATGTTCCTCCTCCTCACTATCTAAGAGTACCTCAATGTAGTGTATCTTTCCCTTTCACATACATTTGTGCCTTGGTTCCCAAGGTTCTTTGCAAGTAAAACATAGTTGTTTCCTCCTCAACTCTCTCATGGTGGCCTCATCTAACCTTCCTTTGTCTTTATCTGCAATTTTTTACTCCTTCCCTCTAGGAACAATAGGTGGTCGTGGGGTGAACTCTTGTTTTTATGAGATTCCCTTGCCAAATATCTAGTCTTCCAAATCACATCCTACAAGTTGGTGGGCTTAAAATCCTTGACCCACCCATGTAAGGGATTTTTTATCCCCTAAAAAAAAATCATCAATAATATAGCCTCTGATACATCATGAACCATCATTGTTATCCTTTGAAATTATTGTATGAATGCATCAACTAAACCTGTTTGTCTAAGTTGAGTGAGTTCTCTCAAGTGAAGTTTTGGATCATCATGATAAAATATGTCCATGAGACTCTGTGTAAATTACCTGTAGGAAATGATATGCTCATGCCCTAGGGTGGTCATCCCATGGAACCACCAGTCATGGGATTTACACTATAGATACAGTGTAGCAAATTTTATGGCATCCAGCTCCACCATGGGATTTAGTTGTAGGTATGCATCCAAATTTTTCACCCATGCCTTGGAAGATAACTTGGTTTTCCCATCAAAGGGTGGAATATCCACCTTTCCTTCCCCATACCCTAGGTCATAATTTCCCCTATGGAACTCCCTGGGTCTCCCTCTGAATTTGATCCCACAATATTCTGATAATGTGACATGCCTCTTGAAACTCACGCTTAATGTTGCATACTCCCTCTCGTATTTATCAAAATTGTCTTCTATGCCCCCATGAATATTTCACCTCCTTGTTGATCTCTAGGGTTTGTTTACTCAAAACCTTCAAAATGTCTAAGTTGTAGAGCTCAAAGATGAAAAATGAGAAACAACATGAATGAGGAGTGAGGCTCCCTCCTCTCCTTTTGTACCTCCATAATCTAATTTTCACTTAAATTATTTAATTGGCTTCTAAGGTTATTTACTTTATTTACTCATCTTAGCCAATTATCTTTTTATTTTCCTTTTTTCCAAAGTCACTTTAATAATATAACTTTTAACCCCATAGTGACTAGTTTTGTTCCTCTTAGTCCCCTTTTTCCATGAGACTATAGTCTAGAGGGGAAAACTAGACTAATAAGTCTCTCTAGACCCCTGTCAAGAGGAGGGGAACATTACATATACTTACCACCCTGAAAACGTCTACATCAACCATCATTAGAGAGTATTAATATAAGTGAAATATACACCTAGTTAGTATTTAGAACGTATCACACTTAGGGAGTTAAATTATAACTATTATTTTTCTTTCAAACATATCATCTATACCCTATGCCCTTGGCACTTGTGAGMCTATCTTGGGTTTAAGGATTTGTATTTTTTTTCATATGTATCATTTGTATGGGATCTTTGGAGGTACTACACACCTCATCCATCTCTTCGATTCTTCCCTTTTTAAAATATATTTCTCTCAAATTCAAGTTTTGATTTATTATTAGGTATGATTTTAGCATTAAGAAAGATATTATTAAGGACGAAGACCATTTTATCCAAATTCCCAATTTATAGTAGTGAATACTATGATGGAGCTTTATAACAATGTTGAGCCAAGAATTTAAAAATATCAAATTTTTAGTTGTCATTATATATATATATAATATGATGAAATAAAATTCTAGACATGCTCATAACTATAATGAAGTTATGGGAATCCC
Organism: Picea sitchensis; assembly: GCA_010110895.2. Taxonomy (NCBI): domain Eukaryota; kingdom Viridiplantae; phylum Streptophyta; class Pinopsida; order Pinales; family Pinaceae; genus Picea; species Picea sitchensis. Next base: position 25,801 of record SNQJ01S0030194.1, read on the forward strand.
CACCATCAATGAGCATTGTAGACCTTTGTCCTTGGAGGACTCCTTTTATTCTAAAGGTACTAAACCTTTGCACTCCACTGATGGATGTTATAACGACCTTCTTAATCCATGATTACTTGCACACTGTCTCCTCTTCACCTTCCACTTGTATATGCTCTTCACCTATTGGAGTTAATTCCATGTTCTGAAGGTTCCCAACCTTATCTTCCTCCTCCTCACTATCTAAGAGTACCTCAATATAGTGTATCTTTCCATTTCAAATACATTTGTGCCATGGTTCCCAAGGTTCTTTGCAAGTAAAACATAGTTGTTTCCTCCTCAACTCTCTCATGGTGGCCTCATCTAACTTTAGTTTACCTTTATCTGCAATTTTTTATTCCTTCCCTCTAGGAACAATAGGTGGTCGTGGGGTGAAATTATTTTTATGAGATGCCCTTTCCAAATCCGTAGTCTTCCAAATCACATCTTGTAAGTTGGTGGGCTCAAAATCCTTGACCCACCCATGCAAGGGCTCTGTTATCCCCTCTAAAAAAAGCATCAATAATCTAACCTTTGATACATCAGGAACCATCATTGTTATCCTTTGAAATTCTTGTATGAATGCATCAACTGAACCTGTTTTTCTAAGTTGAGTGAGTTCTCTCAAGTGAAGTTTTGGATCATCCTAATCAAATTTTTCCATGAGACTCTGTATAAATTCCCTGTAGGAAATGATATGCTCATGCCCTAGGGTGGTCATCCCATGGAAACACCACTCATGGGATTTACCCTCCAGATACAATGTAGAAAATTTTATGGCATCCGGCTCCACCATGGGATTCAGTCGTAGGTATGCATCCATATTTTTCGCCCATTCCTTGGAAGATAACTTGGTTTTCTCATCAAAGGGTGGAATATCCACCTTTCCTTCCCCGTGCCGTAGGTCATAATTCCCCTCGTGAAACTCCCTGGGCCTCCCTCTGAATTTGATCCCACAATATTCTGATAATGTGGCATGCCTCCTAAAACTCACGCTTAATGCTACATACTCCCTCTCATACCAATCAAAATTTTCTTCTATGCCCCCATGAATCTTTCACCTCCTTGTTGATCTATAGGTTTTTTTTACTCAAAAACTTCAAAATGTCTAAGATGCAGAGCTCAAAGATGCAAAATGAGAAACAACATGAATGAGGAGTGAGTCTCCCTCCTCTCCTTTTGTACCTCCATCATCTATTTTTCACTTAAATTATTTAATTGGTTTCTAAGTTTATTTACTTTATTTCCTCATCTTAGCCAATTAGTTTTTTATTTTCCTTTTTTCCAAATTCACTTTAATAATATAACTTTTAACCCCACAGTGACTAGTTTTGCGCCTCTTAGTCCCCTTTTTCCATGAGAATATAGTCTAGAGAGGAAAACTAGACTACTAAGTCTCTCCAGACCCCTGTCAATGGGAGGGGAACATTACATATACTTACCACCCTGAAAACGTCTACATCAATCATCATTAGAGAGTATTAATATAAGTGAAATATACACCTAGTTAGTATTTAGAACGTATCACACTTAGGGAGTTAAATTATAACTATTATTTTTCTTTCAAACATATCATCTATACCCTATACCCTTGGCACTTGTGAGCCTATCTTGGGTTTAAGGATTTGTATTTTTTTTCATATGTATCATTTGTATGGGATCTTTGGAGGTACTACACACCTCATCCATCTCTTCGATTCTTCCCTTTTTAAAATATATTTCTCTCAAATTCAAGTTTTGATTTATTATTAGGTATGATTTTAGCATTAAGAAAGATATTATTGAAATAAAATTCTAGACATGCTCATAAATACAATGAAAAGTAAAAAAAAAAATTAGTTCTTATACAAATTTTAATTCACATGTAAGGGTGATGTGAAATTATCATATGGTTATAACTTCAATTACAAGACAAAACAAATTGGAATATTGTACATGGAAGAACGCAATAAATTTTGAAATGTAATGTTTCCATGAGAAAGGCGTCATGACACAATATACAAACTCTATAATAATATATTACAGCTCATGGTTTGTTATTGATCATCATCCTACCAATGTCAGCCCGAAATATATGATAGGGGGTGGAAAATGTTCCTACCATTGTTCGCTTTTCCACTTCAGTCCATGTTCTTTTGTCCATTTTAGTCTTTAAAGATTTGTTTTCTTTCTCAAGAAACATTTTCGCAGCAAGTTATGAAAGTTGACATTCTAATTGAAGGGTTGTAGAATTATTTTCATTCAAGTGGTACTTAGGAGTGTACTTCAATTCTTAGCTCTTTATTTTGATGATTTAGTAATCCCCTTTCAGTAGCCATTGATTCAAGGCTTGTTTGAAGCTCTGCAACAATGCTTTCCAAATCTCCCTTTTTGAAATTTCATTAATGTCTGTCTTCTACAATTTTCTCAAGTAATAATTGACACCTTGCCTTGGATTCATTCAACCCATATTCCAACTCAATTTTTTCTGCTCTATATTGAATTAAGGCCCTATCATTTTGAATAGATATGTCCTCACTCTTCTTTCTTGTTGCTACAATTTGTGATAAAAACACATCCTTTTCCAACTCCCATGCCTTACTTTCTCCTTGAAATTCTGTGGAGATGGCCTGAATTTATTCATTCAATTTCAAAACTATCGCTTCTATATTATTTTTATCAGAAATCACTTGTTACGAGGAAAATCTCTCTATGGCACGGGGTAAACCACAACATACAGAATAATTGCATAAATCAACTATAATCCCAAGTATGTTATATAAATGAAAATGCTAACAAGACAAGATAAAGATCCTACCTTGTTTGGACGTTCGATGAAGACCACTGTTGAGCATGCAAATCAAAGCTTTATATATACAACTTGTTCTCAACAACCAATATACACAAGCATATGGTGATAATATATAACTTTAGCATATAAAATAGTATAATCCATTAACATACATGACAAATACGCCCATGGAACAACAATTCAAATATTTTCAAAATATCAATTGGACGAGAAAATAGTATTCCTATTAAAATAATCAACAAAAGTATACAAGTAACAAACTTCTATGTCGTCACGTCTCCGAACAAAGAAACTAGGTCCCTTCCATCTGGGCCTCCACCACTTCAATCCTACACCAAAGAAAATGTCATATAAAGGAGACAATGAGGTTCTCTATCAAAGAGGGAAGAGCTTGGGGGTTGAACAATGTGTTCAAACTTTCAAGGATAAAGAGATCCAGATTCAATGTGAAAGTGAAATTTCTCGAGAGAATCTTTGCTCTCAAAAGTTGAATTTTCTTCCCCTCCATGGCTTGCATATGGCTCAATTTATAGCCTTAAAATGGAAATTAACGATTGAGTCAGAACGTTTCTAGTATATGGAAGGTCAAGGATCATGGATCTCGTGACATGACATGGAAACCTGACACAAATTTTTAATTTTGAGCACCAAACTCAAAGTACGTGAGTTGTAGTGGTGCAACCTATGTATACACATGTTGTTTAACTGGTAAGGCGCGTAAATGTGGAAAAATATGATTTTTTGGCTCTGGAAAGTACAAAAGGGGACTTCAAATATGCATAGGGAAATGGAAAGGCCATCCAAGCAAGTTGCAAGGGGTGAAGCAAAATTAGCTATAAGAGATGCCCCCTAATGTGTGAGGTTAGATTAGTATATGTGATGGCTGAAATACATTATAATTCCTAGAAGTGGAGTGATGGAGATTCAACTGGAAGTGCTAGCTGCTCATGAGAATATTACAATCCATAATGACTTTGTACACATGGATTCCAATTTGAATTACACTACAAATCCATGTGGAAATATACCAAATAGTTGTTGATGGCAATGAGTAGGCAATACAAAGTAGACACATTCCATAGGTTGTCTTAGTCATGAACAGGGCCCAGTGGAAGCCAGTCTCAAAAATCAATTTGAATATGTATGTATACATTGGAGTGCAATCTGATATCCCATGATCACTGAAGCATATAGGTATTGGTCCAATGAATGATAGAAACAACTCAGGAAATTTTCTACTGTAATTTGATGTCTTCTACACTATCCGCTAAAGGTACAAGTCTACATTATGTGAATAGAGGAGTTGATGTCGAACACAATGAGACTTCGATTGATTATCGATCATTAAGGTATATCGTTAACAAACGCAAGACAACCTACTAATAATTAAAGTAGGTATTAAGGAAATGAGTACATTCTTACAAGTCTGAATAAATTTGTTGAGGTCGAAAACTTGAAGAATCCATCGATCAAAAGACATTGATTTATTCCAAACTATCGATGGAGGGAGAACCTGCCATTGATGACTACAAGGCTCTACGTACTCATAGGACTCTAGGCCTCATTTCTAGAATAGATGAGTTGAAGTCGATGGAAGGATACCCGCTAAAATGAGATCACTAAGGAATATCTCATCAGTTAGCATGAGGTACAAAGTAATATCTTGATGATTTGGAGGAACTCAGATTAAGAGGATGTTCATGAACCAGTTGTGTGTCTTTCACATGCACCAGATGCAAGTAGTGCATGAAAAATACCCTCTAAATAACATCCAATAAGGAAGACTGCCAACAAAGGTGTGGAAACTGCCAATAAGGCTAATGGCATCCGAGACACTGCACGAATCCCAATGTGTGAATAGATTTATTTCCTTCAAACACAATGGAAACCCCCCAGTCAGCGACCAATGTGGAGATGTCGACTGTTGGGTTAAAGGTTACCTACCCATAATGAAAGTAGGACCAGGGTGCATAGTAGGACTACAACTTCATGTGACTCTGAGACACACTGAGGGTATGCCCGACATGTAAAGTCAAGAGTTATGAGGAATGGACAACATAGGCTTATAGAATTCCTTTGAACAAGAGCATGAGACATAAGGAGGACTCAAGCATCATAGAATTGATGATGAAACTTCGTGATGCAGGAGGCATCAACAAACTCTCCATAGGGACTCAAATACTAACCAGTCGGAGGAGTAAACTCTAAGTAACGATCCCAACTTCCTAAGGTCATGCTAAAACCAAACTCTGGATGACAATGGACTCAAAAGTTTGTGCTATGTTCAAAGGTGACACAACTGCTGCCAATATGAGATAATATTCTTTTCATGCTTGTCTTTTGCTGAAACGAGTGTCATGAGTAAGCAACTAGATAAAAACAATGGAACATACCTATGATCAATGCAAGGAAGTGCATGTGGGGCATGGAAACTCGGGGGAATGTTTCCTCTTAGGGTACAGGGTGTCAAGCTGAAAAGGATGTAAACAAGGCTCTACTTGGCTGGTGATACAAATTCTTGAGGTAAAAGTCTTATAATGAGAAAGCGGGAACCAATAATAGGATCAATACTACAAGCAGGAAGATGAAATGCAATTACAACTTAACTCCAAAGAATTTCATTTTTCGTAATTTAGTCCCCTAGGCCCGAAAAAGTATAAAACAATACCCAGAAGAAATATTCTAGACAATGTTGACTAGAGTGTTCATTTTTCGAAATTAGTCTAATTGGTCTGAAAAAGGGTTAAACTTACACCAAATAGACGTCCTTTAAAATCTAGTTAACGAGTGTGAAAGAGACAAGTTCACTCAAAAATATTTTCTCTTTTGAGAGAGTCAGAAAAGAGCTTAAAAAAGACTCAGTGGGAGTCCCATAGGTGAAGTTCATAATGCTTATGAGTAAGAATATGAGGTTCGAACACAAATTCATATCATAACTATAAGGGACTCCCAGTCCTATGGAATAACTTCTGCATGAGAACCAAATGGCATAAAGGTTCTAACTAGAGAAACCATGTTTGGTAAGACTCTACCATTCAATAACAACACTTATAGTAGTAGTAAGAAGGTTCTGTGTCGATAATAAATGGGTTTGTAATTAAGGCATACAGATCATATTCATTGGAAAATGAAAATATGTAAAATGGATTGAGAACCTATCATATATGCTAGGAACAAAAAATACTTGTTGAAGGCACAAATGGGAGATATGACGCTAGAAACCGAAAAAATACCTAGATAAAACTACCAAAACCAACTCCTTCCACTGCACTATTAGTCCACTAGGTCAAAAATTAGCATAAACTATATAAATTGGATAAAAAATTTCTACTAATAGTAAAAATGAACAGTTTTACCATACCATTTGAGTTTCTTACCCACATAGTGCATTTTAGACCATTTTTCCCACGATCTTGAAGTGTCGATTGCGGGAGATATGATCAAAGGAATTGACAACTGTCTAGACCAAGTAAGTTTCCTTCCCCTCTTCATTTCTAGTGGTTTAAATTTCAAATTAAGTCCTCATTTTTTGAGTTTTTGAGGGCGTAACATAAAAATTAGGGTGTGCGTGAGCTATAGTTCATCAGGTCGCGTATATGGAGACATGTACACAAGTAAATCAAATCCTTCCGATGTATATGTGGGCCTACGCATGATTGTTAACACTGTAGCACATGTACAAGTACGCAAACAAGTTTTTAAATGAGTTTAACTCAAAAAATGGTTTTCCTTTTGCAGGATGGTGCTTGAATGAAGAGAGAGGGAGCATGAAAAGGTGGATACAGTAGTGGAAAGAGATGCGGGGGCCCAACTAGCTCTAAAATATGTAGCCTTTACAAATTTTGGGTTCTCAAAGGAATGAGGGCTCAAGCGAGGTTACTCCAAATGCTAGTAAATGTTTTGGATCCAGAGATAGAGGCCTTCAATATCAATGGGAAACCATTGAGGATTGAAGTAGATGACATCTATTTTATTATAGGATTGTCTCGTCGGGGCAAGGTGGTGAATCTCAAATCCCGGGGGGTTGGGGATGGTATGAAGATAGAGGATTGCATTTCCACCCACTGTGTTGCAGGCACAGACAAAGTAGGGATCCAACTCCCCATCCGGGCGATTGAGAACCTGACCTTTAATATCATCATTTTTTTCCTTAAACAGATCTCTGGGTTGGCCTTGTTGCACCAAGTTTCAAGGCCACTCATGTTTTACGTAATGGAGTGCTTGAGACCCATGGTTTATGACTGGTGTACCTCACTGTTGACTAACATGAAGAGTCAGCTAACAAATTGCAAACAAGGGAAAAAGAGAAACTTTTGGTTTGAATCTATATTGTGTAGTTTTTTCTTTGAGTAGGTTCCAAGTTTGAGTCCTACAGTGGAGATCATTCCACACATACCACACAATCGAACCATGTAACGATGGACCAATGTGATGAAGTGATTAGGAGGTCATAGGGTGCCAACCCCCTACAATGATGAGTTCTTTTCCAGGTGGTGTAACATGTGATATCCATAGACAACTGCCCTTATGTTGGGATCAACTATAGAGGTGATCCATATATGACTTTGCCACCAGGATTCACCTACGGTGATATAGGTATGAAATTTTTTTAGGTATTTCATTTTTTTTGTGTTTTTCTAAAAGAATAAAAAATGCAAATATTTTTGTATGGTATCAAGTATTAACAACTGGATTTTTGTGAAGATGTAGGTCTGTGATGACCAAAAGGATTCCCATGACATTGACTGAGGAACCGGGGAGATGAGCATCGTGAGAGGAGATGCAGATAGAGTGCTAAAACATGTGTAGGGGAACCTGTCTCGTTTTATGCATAATATTCCTATGGTTCAAGTGGAGAATCTTCTAGAGGCTATGCAATGACAAGTGGTGGGTGTGCCCCGTGCATGGGTGCGACTCTTCCAACATCTTGCAAACATCGTACTATTTTATCATGATACGCATCTGGCACCACAGGCATAGATGCCATGGTCATATATATACTGACCATATATGTATTTTGAGGGTGTGAGCCCCATTTTGTACTATGACACCATATTTTTTGAAAAGATGAAATATAAAAACATTGGTCCTCAACTTTACTTATATATGTTACAATGTGTACCTGGATTTTTTTTCTTTACTTTAGTTATGTGACAAATGCCAATATAAAACATAATTAGCATATGCATTGGATACATAATTAGAACTTCTAGCTATGTGATTATAAGTAATAAAATAAAAGTATCGTTCCAAAAGTCGTACCCATAGGAATTGGCGGAGAAGAGTAGGGTTTCACACATGGTAACTGTCATTTTACTAACATATGACTAACTGGGAGTCTAGACAAACCTCTAAAGATCGAACACCATGTGAAATGTCATCACGTAAAATCTCTATAACTATGCTATACTTAGCTACATTATTCGTTGATGGCTCTAGACAAACTCCACCTGAAGACACCAGTTGTCCCTTGGGTGAGTAAATGACCCAAGCGGCGGAATCCATGTTCTGTGTATGATGAATGGTGCCATATGGATATCCTAGGTAAACTGAAGACTCCATTGACATCTTCCAACCAAGGGTAACCCTAATAATCAAGCCGATGACACAAAAGAAAAGATATATATACACTAAGATACATTAGTATACAAAGAGTCATGCCCAAGCTTGAGGGCTTAAGCATAATATATTTTCTAGCAGAGCCCATTTCTGGGCTCGTCCATCATATTCCCTTCATAATCCTCCAGTTCATAGGATATTTTTTCTAAAAAATGTTGCACGATATAAGGACTGTTTCACATGGGGTTGAACTTGCCTACCCCCAACGATTCTTTGGCTTGGTCATATAAGAGGACCAAGTCACCCTCAGCGTACTTCTAGGTACAAATAGACCTACCATACTGGTCCTTAACACGTTGTTTATTCGCTTCGATAGACATAGAGGCATATCGATGCTGATCATCTAGTCGATCTAGGTGTACAAGGTATTCTTCAAGATCGAAAGTGTCAGGTAGGAGCTTAGTTTCCAGTTTAAGAGAAGGGATTTCACATTCAATTAGAAGGATTGACTCCACAACGTGTACTAATTGAAAAGGAGAAAAACCGGTGGAAGTATTAACTGAGGTTTGATATGCCCAAAGCGTAGGGTAAAGAATTAGATGCCAGTCAGATTTACTCTAGTTGATGGTTTTTTGCAAGATGGTCTTGAGAGATTTATTCACAACCTCTACTTGTCCATTTTCCTGGGGATAATAAGGGGAAGAATGACCGTGATTAAACCCTAGTTTTGATATTAAATCCTTCATCATTTCATTCTGAAAGTGACTTCCATGATCTGTGACAATCTCCTTTAGGATTCTGAACCAGGATATAATTTGGTTGAATATGAAGAATGTTGCAGTCTTACCATTGGATTTAATGGTAGGCATGGCCTCTGCCCATTTAGTGAAGTAATCCATGACCATGATAATATGGTGATTCCCTCCAGTCGAGGCTAGGTTACAGTCCATAAAATCCACCCCTCACTTGGAGAAGGGACCAATGATGATGACTGGGTGAAGAGGGGCTGGATGCGAGCACATTTTTCGAGCGAACTCTTGGAAAGAGTGACAGTTCTTGACTGCTTCAACACAATCTTTAAAAATTGACGGCCAAAAATAACCAGCTTACAATATTTTTTGGGTTGTCGCAATCCCAGGTAGATGACCACCACAAGCCCCACTGTGATATTCATTAAGAATAGAATCAACTTCCTCATGATTCAAGCAACGATGCAAGATATTATCCACTCCTCAATGATACAAAGTGTTTCCGATGATAAGGTAGTTTTTAGCTTAATGTTGTATATGTCGTTGATCGTCTCTCGATAGATGTTGTGGTAACTTCAAGGTTTGAAGATAAATCAGAATGTATCCATACCAGGGGTCCAAAGATGAGATGAGGAAAATGGTTTCATCCATGAATGAATCGTCATGAATGACATCCTCATCCAGTCAAGGGAAGTCCGATATCAACTTGGCAAAAACTAGTGATTTCTTAAACTTCGTCGAAGAAAAATCGAGGTCAAATTCTTGCAAAATAACAATCCACTGATTGTATTTCCCCCCTATGATACGCCTAGTAAGGACGTATTGAAATGGATT
>SNQJ01S0030194.1:42379-73721 GCA_010110895.2 Picea sitchensis
ATTTCAATACTCCTTTCCAAATATGAGGTAGAGGTTCTAGATTTTCTATCTGCAAAGGTATTTTTGGAGGAGGGGGAGACTCTGGACCTGGAACAGTCTATGAAGAACCATAATTATGAGATCGAGTGGCTACATCAATCTGAGACTTGACCATATTAACACATAGATGATCACGTTCATGCATCGGGGGGTTTTGATTCCCACTCGATGCATTTCTGGTGTTGGAGGAGCTCGAAGCCATGTGTTGATTATGCGGAAACAGATTGGTCAACACAACAGGTGGTTGAATTAAGAGTCTCGAGGCTTCCTCAAGTTTAGGTCATAAATGGGTAAGGTGATCATCTTTACAAAGTTTACAAGGAAACTTCACCTTCCTCTTTTCTTTATTTCCTTCACCAACATTATTATTTGATTTATCATTGTTAGTATTGTCCTTGTCTTTGTTATTATTTCTCCCACCCTTACGATTATTACCTCGTCCTTTATTTCTATTCCTACCTGGTTGTTGGTTACTATTTGGGTTGGTTGATGAGTTCACAGAATGTACATCCTCCAACTGAGTGGGAGTGGAGGACGAAGACGAAGCTTGTCCTGCTACATAATGGTTTAGAGACAAATCCTTGAAGTGGTTCATCACCAAGTCTGTAGAATTAGCATTTGCAGAGCCTGTGATACCATTTTCATGAGGTCCATGCTTTTTTCTAGGGTCATAATTTGATCATGACGCATCGGGAAGAATTTCATATAACATCCTAGATTGAGCATATATGAGGTCCAATTGTTGAGCTTTGAAAGTATCTTCTTATTTAGATGTTACCCCATATGTATAAACATCCTTTGAAATATAAGACAATAGGTATTTAAGGAACCACTCCAACAAAAACTTTGGAGGAATGTAGGATTTAATAAACCCCTTCTATTTATGCCACTCTTGGATATGATCCAAGATATGCATGAATTTATCTTGGCAAAAGTTCAAAAAAAGTTCTATGTCAGCATCATAACGAACCAAAAAATGGAAGTGGTTGAGAAAGACCAAAACCATTTGATTAAAATTTACATATGTTCCCCATGGTAGCTAAATGTACCATTTCACTACAGCCCTCATGAGGGTGTGTTGAAACAGTCTCAAACGAATAGAATCATCATTAAGAGAATTAGAAGAACACCAAAGATGAAAAGTAGTAACATGATCACCCAAATCCTTACCARCATTTCCCTCGAATTCCAGAATGTACGAAGGAAGCTTGGTGGGGATGGGGGGCCATGATGGATCATGACGCACCRGGTCATTAATTAATCTCGAAAAATCTGGCAAATTAAGCATGGMTAGAAAAGGGAGTATGGGTTGTAGCATCTGAACCCATGCTCTCARGAAATATTGGTGYTCAGGGATTGCAGACCATATAGGGTTCTGGTATACACCATGGCCCTGTCCAGTATAGTAATATTCTCCCCCAAACTCATTCATAAGAGGTTGTATGGGAAACATACCCATATGAATAGTATAATGAGGGTTATAAACATTGCCCCCAGTTGGAGTGGCTCCAAGATGGGGGCATCCCATAGCATGAAACTAACTCCCTTTGGGTGGAAATATGGAGGATAGAGGTGGATTTGTCATAACAAACGTGTTYGTCGAAATCGACGTGGAGGAGGAAGGGGGAAAAGATGGAATATAAGAGGTGGCTTGTCCTCTCGGTTGAGTACTCCATCCAGAAGAATTGAGACTAGGATTAGACCCAAAATAAAAATGAGGTTGACCCCCAACCATAGGATTTGTTTGGGGAATTTGACTTCCACCAAATGAGAAAGGAGTATCTGGAGGGGCCATGCCCCCAAGTCCAAAACTAGGATTTGTGTTAGTCGCTGGAATGGAGGATGAAAATTGCAATGTAATATTTGGCATACCAAAACAAAAAGGGTTAGATACCGAAGGTATGGATTGAGAATTATATCCATGTGTACCAAAAAAAGATCTGAAAGGGTTCGCTACTATGGGTTGAGTAGAAACCATAGGATGGATGTGAGTAAGGACGAGAACCTATGACACCACAACCGTTTTGGTTGAAGGAGTCAAATGAACCCCCTTGACTACAGTAGGTATAGGAGTCGAGGGACTCCAAGTGTCTTTAAAACTTGACTCAATACTCATAATTGTATAATCACAAGTCTTATAGGTGGAGGTATGTGTACCATGTTTAGTAACTTTACGCCTTTTAGAAGGAAAAGACTCAAGATGCGGTGGTAACTTCAACAAATGTTGAGACCTGCGAGGAAGATGGTCTGGCCCCACGATGACTCAAGACTCGAGATATAAAAGAAAAATCCTAGGGCCAACTAATAATCAAAGAGCACACTAAAATAAACAAAAATGCCAAATGCATAGAAACATGATATAGTAGCTGAAATAGGGCCTCCCTCACTAGAGTAGGTATGCCTCACCCAAGAGGGGCCTGCGACTCCCTTCAAAAGATTGGAGGTATCATAATCATTTATAAGGGCCCTCATGCGCTTAACAATGTATTCAGTTAGATCCCCACAGAGAGGTAATCCTCCATAAAGGTTGTGTGTTGTCTGACCCTTATCTGACTTAGGGTACCTACAGAATAACCCATGCAAGTAACCTATGTGGCTACCTATGTCAAGAAACTAGAGCCACCACGATATAACCAATGCAAAGACGAATAGTCGTAAGTCAGGTCCACCATATGGGTAGGGTAACAAAGCCCGAAATCTTGAAATCACTACCTCTCACGAAGTTAAAGGTACTAGTGAAACCCCCAAATATGAATAGATCCCCAGAAATATCTCCGATGCTAAGAAGGTATTAGAGTGATATCTCTGCAACCAACTTCACATGACCTCGTTCTTAACTCCAGTGTGAGTGGAGCATCCTAACGTCACTAATTACATAATAGATTTCACCACTCCCTAGTCAGACACATATGTTTAGTTTAATATCCTTGGAGAATTTTACTCACAAAATCCTATTCCAACGCCCTATATCCTATGATTTTTTGTGTACTCTGAAAAATAAAATCATTTATAATCAATTTTACTTTTAATGGTTTTTTTTACTCAAGATATGTGGTCATTAAACTGATGATATTATGACCCAACATATCAAAGAAATGAATATAAACATAATGCTTAGTCCTAATCTTAAATTCTCAAAAGATGGTAAGCCTTTAAAATGCAACTTTCAATGCAATTTCTACAATTTCAAAAAAATGCAATCTTTCCATATATATCAAGATCAATACTAAGAACCCAAAAGAGAAAATGCCATAATGCAAAATTGAACAATTTGTTTTTGTATTTTCGATATAAAGAAACCAAAATGAAAGGATTGAATAACAGCTTGATATACAGACCCTACTGTAAGAAAAAATAGATAAGCTAAGAAGGATACCAAGAAGCAGACACTCAAAGCAAGATGCAAGGACAACCAATGAAAAAGATGATAAGAAAGAATACCGCCTGAAAATCCAACAATAAGAAGGTTTCCTATCACCCTGTAAGCACTCACCAACTAGGAAAGAGACCCAAGAAGACTCATTAACCAACCAAACTCACTCATCTAACACCAAACTCAGCCAATAAGAGGAAAAGTTGATGTACGTGATTGTTTGATTAACACTCACATATGTACACACCCTATAGAAGGAAAACTCACGTATGTATGTGTCTGTCAAGGGAAAACCCGCGTATATGTAGTAAAACACTGCCAGGGAAAGGATAAGGCCAAGAAACTCAGATGAAAAGTAAAAATAGGCTATCAAGCAATCAGACAATAAGGAAACATAGGCTAACATAGAGAAATTCAAGGAGAAAAACACTCCAAACCCCAAAACAGAAGATCAATCCTAAGTATGGTATCCAATTTTGTTACGAGGAAAATCTCTCTATGGCATGGGGTAAACCACAACAGATGGAATGACTGCAGAAATAAATTCTAATCCCTAGTATGCTATATAAATGAAGATGCTAACAAGACAAGATAAAGAGCCTACCTCGTCTGAACGTTTGATGAAGACCACTGTTGAGCACACAAATCAAATATTTATACCTACAACTTGTCCTCAAGAACCAAGATACACAAACATATGGTGATATTATATAATGTTAGCATATAAATAGAATAATCCATTCACATACATGACAAATATGCCTATGAAATAAGAATTCAAATATTTTCGAAATATCAATTGGACGAGAAAAGAGTATTCTTATTAAAATAATCAACAAAAGTATACAAGTAACAAACTTCTGTGTTGACACGTCTCAGAACCGAGAAACTAGGTCCCTTCCAGCTGGTCCTCAACCACTTCAATCCTCCACCAAAGTCAAGCTCATATAAAAGAGACAATGAGTTTCTTCATCAAAGAGGGAAGAACTTGGGGGATGAACAATGGGTTCAAACTTTCAAGGATAAAGGTTTGCAGAATCAATGTGAAGTGAAATTTATCCAGAGTATCTTTTCTCTCAAAAGTTGATTTTTCTTCCCCTCCACAACTTGGATATGGATCAATTTATAGGCTTCAAATGAAACTGAAGGGCCGAGTCAGAATGTTTCCAGTATATGGAAGGTCAAGGATCATGGATCTCATAACATGACATGGAACCCCGACACAATGTTTTAATTTTGGGCACCAAACTCGATGTATGCAGGCTGTAGTGGTGCAACCTGCGTATACGCATCCTGTCTAACTGGTAGGGAGTTTATATGTGGAAAAATATGATATTTTGGCTCTGGAAAGTACAAAATAGGACTTCAAGTCTACATAGGGAAATGGAAATCCCATCCAATAAATTTGCAAGGGGTGAAGACAAATTAGCTATAACACCACTGCTTTGCAGTATTCTTCTTTCTCAGAAATCTGTTTTTTGAATCTTTCCTCAACTTCCTCTAAATATTCTGAAGATGTAGAAATAACATTCTCATAATGTCCATATTTATTTGCAAGTTGTTGTGTGAATTCCTTCTCAATTATGCCATCAAAATCATATTTGAATCATGCTTCTAGTTCAACATCATCATAGATATTATTCACACTGGATTGGCTATGGGAAGTTATTCTAGACATATATTCAAGAACATTAATGTGTGATTGTGTTTAGGTGAGTTTATGAAACAACACATCCTTTTCTTCTGGTTTCAGAGATTTGCATACTTCATGATCATCAAGCTTTCTTTCTGTCAATTTAGATATGATTTTTTCATCTTCTTTGTTTTCCCTGGAAATTCTCTTGCCGGAAATTAATTTATTCCTGCTTCTTCGCATGTTAATATTAAAAACACACACACATGTGATGGGTAGAACCTGGACCTATATATATAAAACCCTTTCACAACTCGCATGTCGTGGCCTTGCCTCGCCTATCTCCTGTTTCTGGGCATAACATTTATGTGCTATGTAATTAAACAATGATGAATGTTCACCACCATCGACTATTTGAAATCAATTCAAGCCAAATCGCACCATAATTCATAAATTTTGTTTCAGTGCCCACACGAAAATGCTAAAACTCAATTATTTGGAGAATTTTTTTATTTAAATACATTTTCTTCAGCTAATTATTATAAAAAAATATTAAATTCTTTTTAAAATATTAATATCATTAATAAAATTATCATAAAATAAGATTCTAATATAAATAAAAAAAATCACACAAAAAAATTCCAATATAATATAATGAATAAAGGGAAAATAAGAATTTTTATTTTTATTTTTTCCAGGAGATATTATATTAGTAAAATGTGGGGTTTTCTTTGATCCTATAAGAACCTTAGAGATTATCTATTCCTGGAGTCTTGGTCAATTTACAAATAATCAATAAGAAGCCTATTTCTCTACTTCAGAGGATCTGTTTAGCTGTAGCTCCAAATGTTCAGAAGTTCATTATTCTGGGGGACTCCAAAAACACCATAAGACACCTTAAATTGTGATCACTTCCTCGAGATGCTCGATTGTATTCCATATTCCATTAAATTCAAATGGCATTGAAGTCCATTTCGCAAGTGGATTTTTTTCATATCTTCCGACAAAACAACACTTTAGCAAATCAATAGGCTAACCAAGCTATAAGAGGGAAAATGGGGTATTTATGTATCAATGGAAATTGTGTTTTTAAATCCACCCCCTAATGACCCCCCTCAATTAATAATTAGTTTATGGTTCCTCGATGTGGTTTCTTCTCTTATAGTCTCAAAGCTTTTATTCGAGTAGATACACTATAAGGATTTCTTTTGTATGCTTATCTTCTTATTATTTGAAATATTTATCTATAAGCAAGCATGATATTTCATCAAATCCCTCTGAGTGCCTGAATTTTGCAAGACTACCTCTCCTTTGTAACCTTGTTGCATGCATTGTCACAATTTTTACTTAATATATTATCTCCCAGTTTCTATGAAAACAAATCTGTGGAAAATGCACATAGAAAGGTTACAAAATAAAAGAGATTATGTCAACATTTACGAACACGAAGGGCTCTGATGAAAAACTATACCAAACTGGCGGTAATTTTTTCAGATGCTTAGAAGAGAAATACACAACAAAAAACCTTATGGTGTAAATTCGGATGAAAATCCTGAGAATATAGGAAAAGAAGCACTACATCCAACTTAAATAGTGAAAGGAGGACCCATAATACTGGAATCTTCCAATATTTCCCCTAAAGCGAGAGAATTCAAATCTGAAACGCTGAAGTTTGCTAAGAGGAAAGAACCCATATAAAACCAAACGATGGCATATGGTGACTCTAAAGCCTAGAGAGGACGGGCCTGGAGATCTTCAATGTGGCTCCTGAGTGCAGTACATTCATCCTAGATTTGCTAAATCACTTGACGATGTTGAACAAGGATTTTTATAATGGAAACCACCTATGCAGATAGGTTGCTTCGTCTGATTTGAATGAATATAATTAATTTTGGAGGTCCTCAATGTCCCATTCAGTTTGAGAGAAGGTCACCTTAGATTTGACCATGATTGTGCTACTCCATGGGACTCATAACAATAATATATATTTGAACCAATGGAGCAAGGCTACCAGGGGTGCCAAAGATGTTGTTGTAACCAGGAAGGGACCAACAAATCACCACAAGAATAATTGTACAAGAGATTGACCGAAATAATTCCTACCACTCATAGATAAATGGAGCCATAATGACCAGTCTCATCCTACCTTGGGCCCATTCAAGACCTTGATTTCAATTTCAGACAAATGGATCCATCGTCAGTGGAGTAATCCCACACCAAGTTGGGAGGGAGAATGGGAACTGAATATACTTGGAGTCTGGACAAGGGAATTTGTAGTGAGTTGGTAGAGGGTGTTTCGAATGCATGAAGTCATCGAGACAAGAGGATACCATGTGGAAAACCCATGAAAAAAATAATAATAGGAGGGGGGAATTACAGGATGGGCTTAAAATCATAATGACTATTAATGTTGATCAACTAAACAAGGATGATGAGCTTGTGAAAATTTTGGGCTTCAGATAAAGAGATCCCTTGAATAAAGGCGTACAAGCTTCTACCAGATTGTTAGTAGTAAGGCTAAGACTTCAAGAAAATGTTATCTCTAATGTTCCTCTAGGGCCTAAGAGAACCCAACCCTCTCCTACCAACCTGGGTTTTCACTTAGATGCATCATCAAAGAAAATAATGTGAGAGGATTGACATTGTTTCCACTGATGGAAATCATAAGGTGTGGGTTGAAGATGTTAGTTTTTTCTAGTATGAGTATGAATTGAGGTAGCTATCTACATGGAGAAATTTTGGAGCCAAGAAGCCTCCTAATAGTGAAGGACCTATGGAGAGAAAATTTTGAGTCACCAAGTTTTGAAATGTTCAGATAGAAGAACAATAGTTTTAGCTTCAACAATTCTACAGAGAGGTTTGACATCCTTGAATAAGGCTTGATTATGAGCTAGCTAGATCTTCCAAAAAATGAACTTAGGTATACTTTTCCAGACCCTCTTAAAAATAGGTTTGTTGAGAAAGGAACTCAAATAATGTGACTTTCAATGGAAAAAGAGGTGTTCCATGGAGGATGGACATAAAACTATGTGAGTAATCGCTTGCATAAAAAATTTCCAAACAAACTTGGAGAAGGCGTATTCCCAAAAAAATATGAAAGAAAGATTCGTTAGAGGAAAAATAAAGAACACACCAAGAAGGCCCTTGTATGCCGATTTTGAGGAGATTCCCCCCCCCATGAGAATATTCCCATCCACCAATGTCCAACGAAAGATATTAACTTTTGGTAAACCATCCGGATGCCAATTGTGGTACCAAGTGCTAGTTTTGGTGGGGACCACTGATTGGAAGAGATAATATGCGTACCCTTTTTGGACTGAATATTCTTGCGATCCATATCCTCTATATTCTGGTTCTGCTAAATGTCTAGGAGAAAATCCATGAATATGGAGAGAGTGTGAGTGAATGAGACCCTATAGATGTGTTGGAATGACCCCATAGTCCCAGCGTTTACAACACCTCGTAGTTCTTGACAAGGAATAAATATCAAAGTGCTAGGTCTTTCCTTGACCTTCCAGTCTGAGCCTCAACAGATGGAAGGCCTAATCGTGGTGAAGTGTAGGATTCCCCACAATACTATGAAAACAAGATGTTAATTTTCTTTTTGTTATCGAGGATCCATGTCAGTTGGATTTAGAGTAGGGAGAGAGAAGCCTTAAGAAGTCTCCAAATTTGGGAGCCACTTTGAACATCAGGGAATTTATCCATACTACAATACCTAACCTTTGTTAAGTATTTCTTATAAAGCACCCTTTTCCACCAATTGATTCTTTTTGTGTTGAGGTGCCACAATATCTTGTCCCTGAGAGAAACATTCAATAGGTTTGGATCCTTGATTCATAGACCCCCACAAGCCTTTAGAGCACAAACATTGTTCTAGTTTACTATGTGAAATATTTTTTTATTAGACTTACCCCCTACCACAAAAACCTTCTAAGATCATGTGCTAGGGAGATTTTGAAACTAGTCGGAGGCAACAGAGAGGAGAAATGGAAAATTAGTATGGAAGACAAAAGTGGCTTTACCAAGATGAGCCAACCGACCAAATTGAGCCACTGAGCTCCCCAATGTAGGAATTTGGCCTTTATTTTGGACAATATGTGCTACCAAGAATTCAAAGAAATAGAGTGGAGGTAGAAGGGGATATCCAAATACTTGAAGGCACACCAATTCTCTTCAAAGGGTAAATGATAGATGATATTAATCTAGTGTTGATGTTCTAGGATTACAATTGTCTTTAAGCAAAATTGATAATATCCCCATTGTCTTCAGAGAAGAGGTACTTTATTCCTTTAAAGCGAGTAAAAATGATTCTAGAAGGTTCCCCTATCAAGAGGGTTTCATCAATGAATTCAGAGTGTTTTATTCTCTTTTCTCCTATAACAATTCAAATTCCTATAATGTTCCTTGATCTTCATTCATGCTCGAGTGTACTGCTCAAATATTTGGCCACCAAAATGTACAATATCAAAGACAAGGGGAATCATTTTCTCATACCTTTATTTTCTTTGAATAAAGTCATGGGGATACCATTGACAAAGGGGTTGATATAGGGATTACTAATGCAATCTGACCCCCAATTAATGGATCCATACCCAAAGCCAAATTTGCAGAGGACTTAAAAAAGGAAGCTATTCCTTACCCTGTCAAAGGAATTATCCATATCAATCTTGATCATCATCCCATTTTCACCTTGGTTTTCGCTAGAGTGAATGGATTCTTGTATGAGAATGATGTTGTTCATGATTGGTATCTTCTCCACCAAATCTCCTTGATTGGGTGATATAATTTTGGGAAGGATTATTTTAAGTACGTTGGCAATTATTTTGGACATAATTTAATATGAAACATTGTAGAGAGAGATTGGCCTAAATATTGAGAAGGAGGAAGGTTTACCTCCTTTGGGATCAGATCTAGGAAATATGAATTAGTGACACCCCCCATGCATAGAGATCAGTAATCATACTGCACCATCCTAATGAATTCAAATTTGATGATGTGGTGACATCATTTGTAAAAATGAAAAAAGAAACCATTCGGGCTAGTGGTCTTGTCCGGGTCCATTTGATGAATCACCCCTCAAATATATTCCTCTATGATGACTTAAAATAATTGTTCGTTTTCTTCTAAACTGATTATGGAGGGGATATTATCCAAAAAAATCTCTTCATCCTCTTTGTCAATCCCCCCCGTATCGGTGTATAGATCCTCAAAATTTTTGAAACTAGCCTGCTTGATTTTGTCAAAAGAAGAAATGACCTCTTCCATCGTTATATTTATTTCTTTCATGTTATTCTTCAAAATCATATATTTGGTTTGTATATGGAATAATTTGTTGTTTCGGTCCCTGGACTATAGACATAGACTTCGTGACTTGAGCCTCCACTTTTCTTCCTCTCCTCTCAATGCTTTTTGGTAGTCGTGAAAGATGTCTACTTTTCTTGGAAAAAAGATTGAGAAACCTACTCCCTTTTCATCTTTCCCTATATCTATGTCAATTTCTTGTGTAAATAACTTAAATAAATCTCAGGGGTTCTGAATTTGGTCTTATCCCAATGTTTGAGGGCCATCTTAGTGATTTTAAATTTCTTCTTGTAGATGAACACAAGGGAACCTGAAATCCACTAACACCATGATTGTGAGACTGGATTGAAGAATGAAGGGTATTGAAACCAAAGGGGGTTAAAATTGGAAGGGTATGGTGCCATAATAAATGTATTATGTAAGGATAGGAACTATGGGTCAGTGATCGGAACCTTCCCAAGGGATAATTTGAGAGGACATGGAGAATGAGTGTTCTACTAAAGAACTAATCACCAAAAAATTATCCAACCTGGTGGAAATATGTCAAGGTCCTCCTCATCTATTCGTCAAAGTAGATATACCTTTAGTTAGTTTGATATTTTTCAGGTCCAAGAAGGTCATTGGATCTTCCATTCTTTCTCTAAAGGAATCTCTCAGAATGTTGATACCTCTCTTCTCTTTCTGATTTAGGGTGGTATTGAATTCCCTTGTGTTTTTGTTGTTCAAAACAAAATTAGTGTCTCGCAAATCCATAAGAATGTTACACAAATCAT
Organism: Picea sitchensis; assembly: GCA_010110895.2. NCBI lineage: Eukaryota > Viridiplantae > Streptophyta > Pinopsida > Pinales > Pinaceae > Picea > Picea sitchensis. Next base: position 53,502 of record SNQJ01S0030194.1, read on the forward strand.
TTTTTCTTGAAGGGAGTTTGGAATATAAAAAATAATCAAGTTAATAGATTTACTGGAGGGGAGGTGAGTGAGCATTACCAAAAGCCAATGTTGAGGAAAGTGAATTTGTTCTAGTTGAAACATTCCATGGTTCCAAAGAGTACATAGGACCCTAGAGGCCCCTCTAGAGTTGACTTATTATCCTTTGCTTATGCACCAAATGTTATATTTTTCATGAAGGATCTCAAAATCCTTCAATTTCATCTCCTAGAGTATGAGAACTTGGGGATTTTCTGAATTGATTAGTTATTTAACTTGATCCAATATATTTTTTCTCCCCAAGCCCCTACAGTTCTAGGAGAATACCTTCATCATTTACCTAGTATTTTGGAAATTCATCCTAATCCATATTATATCGAGAATGAAATGAGATACAAACAAATATTTAGTAGAGAACACATAATTACAATGAAACCCAACTTATATTAATGAATGAAATAAAAGAAAACTGTAGAACACACACTAGATATAATTGTGGTATCTTGTCTCTTAATATAAAGAGATGTCGGCTACACTCATTCACAAAAGGATAATACAATGGGAAACAATATTATTGATGGGTCCTGGGAATGCCACGAAAACCCCAAGCCCCACAAATGTCCAAAAACAATTGTTTAAGGCCTCACAATGGCCCTGAAAGTTTAGGACCGAAAAATCATAACAAAAAATACCAAGATGGAGAAATGTGATGAGTTAGTGGAAGAGGTGGGTGGCCACCAATATCCACCTAGATCAGTCCTCCGACATTATAAAGCAATGGCCCTCATTGTGTCAAGTTCCCTTATAAGGTGGGGAAATGTTTGATTAATCTAAACCTTGGTGAGCCACTTTCCTTGTTGAAGTAGTTGGCCTACTTTGGCTATGATCCGTCTTGGACTTGGAAAATTTCTCATCTTCAACTTCATGCTTGAAGGCCAACTAAAACTAAGTAGGAACTCAATTTCTCTCTTTTTACTACCTTTGTTAACATGTCTACAGGATTCTGGATAGTATGTATCTTTTCCAACTTCAATTGTCCATCTTCCAAAATGAATTGTATGAAATGGTACCTGAGGTAAATATTCTTAGTATTAGACTAGAAGGTTTAGTTGTTTGCAAGATGAATGGAAATATGGTTATCATAGTACAACCTTCTATTCTCTTTCTTCTTTCCCAATTCCTCCATAAACCTCTGTAACGAAATCATCTCTTTACTATCTTTTGTAGCAACAACATACTCTATTTCTGTTGTTGAAAGTGCAACAACCTTTTACAATTTCAAAATCCAACTTATTATAGTTCCATCTATAGTAAAACCATACCACGTGGTGCTTATCCTTCTATCTTTATCACCTGCCATATCTTAATCAAAATATCCCTATAGAACAATGTTTGAACCTCCAAAACATAATGCATGAGTAGTAGTGCCTCTCAAATACATGAGAATCCACTTTAATGCCTCCCAATGTTCTTTACCTAGATTGTTCATATACCTACTCACAAATTGCACTGCATGTGAAATATCTGGTATTGGGCACACCATAGCATACATCAAGCTACCAACTACTGATGAATAGGGGACCCTAGACATGTATTCTATCTTCTCCTGTGTCTTGGGAAAAATTTCCTTGGTCAATTTTAAATGGCTAGCCAAAGGTGTACTAACTGGTTTTTCATTTTGCATTCTAAACCTCTCCAACACCTTCTTTATGTACTAACCCTAAGACAATGCCAATTTGCATTTTTTCATGTCTCTTGTTATTCTCATACCAAGTATTTTATTTGCAACACCCAAATCCTTCATCACAAATTAATTAGTTAATTTCCTTTTGATCACATTTATATCCTGCATGTTAGACCCTATAAAAAGAATTTCATCTACATACAATAGAAAGATAATATAGCTTCCATTTTCTATCCTCTTAAAATAAACACAATGATCAGAGTGACATCTACTACAACCTTGTTCTATCATAAGCCTGTAAAACTTCAAATACCACTTCCTTGGAGCTTGATTTATGCCATACAAACTCTTCTTCAACCTACATACCAAATTCTCCTATCCTTTGACCTCATACCCCTATGACTTTTGCATTTAAATATCTTCCTCCAAATCCCCATGGAGAAAAGTTATTTTTACATCTAACTTTTCAAGATGCAAATCTTCTACTACCACAAGACTTAAAATAGTATTAATTGAAGTCATTTTAACAACATGAGAAAATATTTCATCAAAATATATACCTTTCTTTTGTGCAAACCCCTTTACAACAAGTCTAGCCTTGTATCACATTTTTCCTCCATCTTCTTCCTGCAACTTGTAAACCCATTTATTCTGCAATGCTCTTTTTCCTACAGTCCCAAGTCTATTTTTTTCACCAAGGAATCCATTTTATATTTCATTCCTTGCTTCCACTTATTTTTAGTGTCTACCTGCATTGCCTCTTCATAACTTTCTGGTTCACCATAATCAATCAACAACAAATAATACAATGAAGGAGAGTATCATTTAGGGGGTCTACTTAACTTGATAGTTCTTTTAACAACACTTGTAGGAGTTTGAGGTACCTGCTTCTCCTATTTTTGTACATTTAGATCTTTTGGTATCTTTTGTTGGAATACTAAGAGGGGGGGGTGAATCAATATGGGGAATTTTACCACTTTTAACCACAATACATAAACTTAACCTTTATTAGAATTATATCATTAATATATCATAATCATATAAACATAAGAAACATCACATCAAATACATAGTACACCATAATTTATGTGGAAACCCAAATGGGAGAAAACCACATAATGCTTTCTTATATATTGTTAAGAATACATTTATTGGAAGAACCAACTTCCCAATCTCCAGATGAAACTGGAAGGAGGCTACAACCCCCTATTTAAAGGATCCAACCCGAAGGAATCTACAACTCCTTGAATTCTATGGCTCCAACTAGAAGGAGACTAGAACCCCATAATTCTCAGGCTCAAACCTAAAGGAAGCTCCAACTCCCTGAGTTCTCCAACACCAACCGAAAGGAGGCTACAACCCTATTTCCTTTCCCCATCCTAGTGCACTGAAATATAAGTGTAGACCAAACTATCACTACCAAAATCACTGCCATTGTAATTTCCACTATCACATCAACCTATCACTGTATCCAACCTGTCACTATCATCAACCTGTCACTGTCACTGATACAAAACCATATCCTTGATCACCAAGAACACTTCTCAACTAGATTCTCCAACATCACCAAAACATGCCTATACCAAGCATGTACCAATATCACCAACATATCATCACAATATATGTATCTCAACTGTGTACTGAACTTGTACCATACAATGTGCCAAACCTGTACCATATCATGTATCAACCATGTACCATATCATGCATTAAAACATGTACCATACCACCAACCATGTACCATGAGATGTGCCTCAATCATATACCATATCACTCATTATATTTCTCAATCATCCCATACACCATGTACCTTGATGTTCCTCAACAAAGTACCAAAGCATGTACCAAGATCACCAAAACATTTCTCTAACCATGCACCATATCATCAACCATATAACTCAAACAACATAACAATCACCCATAGACCATGTACCTCAAACATGTTCCATATCACTCATGATATGCCTCAACCAATTACCAAATGATATCCCATAAACCATGCACCATAACATCACCAAAATATACCTCAACATGGACCATACCATCACAAAGATATAATCTTCAAAACATGCATATAAACATACATTTAATCATATAGAAACCTTACTACATAAGTATACCTTGTTGCAAATTGGAACAAGCATCCCCTTTAGTTTTGCTCATCCTCGCTACCTTATATTCATCAATAGATCAAGTCTTCACTAGATAGATATTCAATGAACTTGTGTATTACAATGAGTGATCCAAATTTATTTAGGAACGCAACATAATACACAAATAACCATGAATACAAAGATGCAACGAAAATAACACTTCATTTCATTAATATCAAAGAACTGGAATTTGTTTACAGACAAAATGGAAATAAACTAGCTAGGGTGTTGGGAGCTTATCTATGAGAAGAGATGTGGCGGCTACAGGCCTATGAAGTATGTGTTACAATCAGGCTCAAAGGCCTATATATTATTGAGAAACAATGGAAACCCTAAACATAAAAAAACCTAACCCTAGGATATGAAACACCAGAATATGGGCCTCGTCGGTGTAAATTGGTACATCAATTTCACGTGGTCATAACTTTGGCATACTATCTCCATTTGACGCACATTATACATCGTTAGAAAGATATATTTGAGGAATACAACTGCTAATAACAAATATTGAGTTTGGAATGGACATATATTCGCTGGACGTTTGATGCCCAAAAACCGTCATTTATGGCCTCAAAACGGCTCTGGAAGTTTAGGACCCGAAAAATTGCCAAACATAGTAAATTGTTCTACAATTAAGGAAACTGAAAAACTGAAAGAAAAAATGGCGGGGATCCAAGTGAAATAGGTGGGTGGCCACCAATATACACCTGGATCATTCCTCCCCCCTTGGGAAGAAATGGTCCCCATTATGTTGAGTTCCTCCATGAGATGAGGAAACCTCTGTTGAACTTGGTCCTTGGTGAGCCACTTGCCATGGTGAAAGAGTTGGCTTGCTTTGACAACTTGATGTAGTTGGATCCTCTATTGGCGGGTGTTCTTGACATGTGTGTCCATAATTCGATCAGTTGTGGCTTGTTCCATGCAGTCTGGATTTAACTCTGTTGGTGTGAGTTTTTCTGCCATGTCGGATGTGTCCAGTAGAGGTGGAAAGTAGGGCCAAAGGTGGTCCACATTGAAAACTGGGTGCATACCAAGGAATGGTGGAATACTAAGCTCGAAGGCATTGTCCCCTATAGCCTTGGTGATGGTGTATCACCCATATTGGAGCAGGCGAAGCTTGCGGTGGGGTCCAACGAGGTTCTCCTTCTGCAAATGTAGCCACACTTTGTCACCCACATGGAAGATGTGTTGTACCCGATGTTGATCATGCCGCTGCTTTTACTTATCTTTGGCTCTATCCAATATGTCATGATCCTGTTGGTGAATGTGCTAAATGCGCTCAATGAATATGTTCTCCTTGGCAGCTTCAGAATGGACATGAGTTGAATCAGCATGAGTAGCTGCAAAGGGCATGGCTATGTCAATGGGACATAGTGGTTGGAATCCCAATCCCACCTGAAAGGGGTTGTGGTCGATTGTGCTATGGAGGGTGTTGGCACAAGGGTAGACCCAGGGTTCAATACTTAAGAGCACACCAACAAGCCCTAACTACTAGCGCTTTCGACAACACCTGTGAGGTAGATGTAGTCTCACTCGAAGTAGCTATAGGGGGTTGCAGGACACACGTGTCTACAACTAGAAGGAATGTAAAGTGGATTCAAAGCAACAACACACAACAACTTAGTATTCTTTATCTTCCTACAACCTACTGTGCAAGTTATATCTTAGATCTAACACATTATCACAATACAAACATATCAAATGACAAATAACACAAAATCAATCACACATAACACAATATATACATGGTTCACCCTCTCTTTAGGGTTACGTCCATAGAACTATGCTTTATAATAAATTGGATGAAATCATACAGTTCTATCTACGCTCTTAGCTTGCAGATCTTCTCTTCTTCTCTCTCTTTCTCTTTTTCTCCTTCCTGCGCACCTAGCTGCAGGACTGATCTTCGCACCCAGATGAAGATCTTACAATACTAGAAGGCTCTACACTTAGCACTTCTCTCTCACACAACTATAATCACTCATGCCAATCTAAAACTAGAAAGAACCCTCTTCCCTCATCTAGGTTCTTATTTATACATTACAATAGCTCACCGACAACCTTAGGCTGAGACCTAAGTGTCAAAACCCTAGATACCAAAACCCTAGGTGTCTAAAACCCTAGGTCAACTTGACCCATGTTTTCAGGGCTTCACCAGCCTGTCTTTCCTTCCTTCTCTCACGATGCTCCAAGGCATCCAACGTTGGATTTTCCCGCTTGCTGAGTTGTCCACAATCCTTCTTCCTTTCTGATCTATCATCCTCAATTTCCTCATCCAACAACTTGTTCTCTCAGACTTCGCTTCGTATTTTTTTCTCTTTATTTCACATTGACCCAGTATCAGTCACTATGTCTTCTGTACAGCTCACATTTCACCTTTTCGGCCTTAATATTCACTTACTTCCATACCCAAGGGCCAAAAAGTCCCCAACACTCACCTGTGACTTGTCCTGAGGCATTTCAGATATGAACTTTCTATTTCGCTTCGACTTCGGACTGCACAGGGTAGCCTTTGATTTCTGCTTGTTTCCTCCCTTCCTTGTCCAGACTGTCTTTTTTGTGTCTGGTACCTATTTTCAACTGCACCTGGAACCTAGACCCTTTTCCTCATGCTTTTACTAGGACCTGCGAGGCAACTGGTTGTCATAATATGCTTTCAACCGACTCTCGTTCACTAATCCTTCCTCCCATTCTCCATTCAAAGTTTTCAACTATGGAGCTCCTCCTTTTGTAACATAGGTGAACTTATATGGCCCAAGCCAATGGGTTCTGAACTTTCCTGGATGCTTCATGAACTTACTGTCATATACCAATACCAAGTCACCTTGCTTAACTTGCTTCTTCTTGATGTGTCTGTCATGGTAGGCCTTCTCTCTTTCTTTCTGAACCTGCTGGTGAAATCCTGAAATAAATTTGTCTTCTTCCAGTTTGATCAACTACGCAAGCCTCTCTTGCACAACGCCAATGTCATCCATATCTGTAAAGGATGCAATTCTCAAACTAGGAACCAAATATTCCATGGGTAGAACTGCTTCTAGAAATTTATGTCGAAACTCCTTGAATGATTCAACCACCACCCTGGAAAAGATGGTCGGGGCATTCTTCAATCCAAATGAAATCACTGTATACTGGTAGGATCCCCATTCTATTTCAAATGTGGTCTTATGGAGATATTCTTTGGAAATCCGGATCTAATGGTATCCTGAAAATCCATCTATAAAAGAATATACCTCATGTCCTTCTACATTATCTAACACTTCGTCAGTGAATGGTGTAGGGAATGGGTCATGCAAACAGACATCATTCAACTTCCTGAGATCTATGCAGATCCTGATCTTTCCTGTCTTCTTGTCTTGTACCACCATAGGGCTAATCCACTCTGACTCTTCAACAGGTTCTATGATTCCTACTTCCAACATTCTATCGATCTCAATCTTCACTTTCTCCTTATATTTAGGGTTCAACCTATAGGGTCTTTGTTTGACTGGTCTTTCATCCGGTTTCAAAGGGATCCTCATATCCCCCATAGGCCCTTTAATACCCTTTATATTAGTGAACTTGGTTGGAAACAAGTCCTGATACTCATGTAGCAAATCTATGATCTTGTCAATAATGGAAACATCCCAATAGTCTCCAACATCGGCAAGCTTTGGTGTTTCCTCTGTTCCAATATTGACTTTCTTGATCTTGATCGTCTTTCCAATGAAAGGTAGTTCAACTCCTTTTTCTTCTATGTCTCTTTGTCCTTCTGACTCAATGATGTTCACCTTCCTAGGATGATCATCTTCATCAACATTGATATTGTAACATCCTTGCATTTTCTGAAGAGGTGTAGTCCATTCATCCTCTTCTTGCTCCAAAGGGAGGCTAGGTGCTTCCTCGAACATTTGTTTTTCTTTCTTTGCATCAAAAGTTTGTGTCTTCTTTGCAACTTTCCTGACTCCTGATTCTTATGTAGTATTTCCTTGGGTCATTCTATATTATCCTGTAACAGTGCCTCCTCTAGTAATAACAACGACTCCGAGATCTTCTTCACGAGGTTTTTCTTTGATTAGTTGTATTTGCTGGTTTCCTCCTCATTTCTTCTGAAGCTTGGATAACAATGCAGGACAGTCTTCTATGATATGTTCAAATGAGTTGCAGTAACTACAAGTGGTACAAGGGTTCTGACAGTCCCTTTCCAAGTGTCCTGGCCATGTGGAGTAATAACATATGATCTGTCCTCGACCTCGACCCATACCTCCTCCTCGTCCTCATCCTCTGAATCCACCATGAGGGTTGAAGTTTCCTCTCCCTGGGGAATTATACTGCATAGTGTTTTTTTCTTGTTGTACTTTTCCTTGAATCTTGTATATGTATCTTGATCTTTCATGCATGAGCTCATAGGCCCTACAATCCCTATCATCATGTCCTACCAACTTATAGAATGTGTAGTATAGATTTGCAGGCATCTAGACATATTTCTGCAAATAGTAACATTCACCAGGGCGATGTCTATTTCTACATACCTCACACCAAGGAAAAGTAACTTGATTTAGAGGACTCGGGGCTCTAGATTCCAAATACTCATGGAATAGGGGACAATGCTCCTTTTCTTGGTCTTCTGATTTGCATCTAATACACTAGATATCTTCTCTTTTATCTTTTCCCTTGTCTTTCTTCATATCTTCGACCTGCAGAGACAAACTAGTTCGCTAACTCAAGATTTGACTCATACCTGAGTTGGATTCTCCCATAGGGGTTGATTCTAACTTCATGGAGATATCCAGTGCCTCAGCCTGCGAAGTAATCTTCTGTTGCATCATAGGAATTCTGATGTGTGGTAAAAGCGAAGCAATGAACCATTCCTTGTTCTACTCATCAGGGATCTGAAAACTTAAATGGCTTGTTAGGGTTTTAAAACTCTGATCAAAATCCCAAATAGGTTCAACTACTTTCTTCTTAATTTCCTTCAGTTCTATAATGCACTGTGAATCCGACTTGGGTTTTTTGAATTCTGCAATCAGTGAATTCTTGATTTGGTTCAACAGTTTCAACTGGGAAACTCCTTAGAAAAACTTCATGTACCATCTCAATGTGTGATCTCTTAGGGTAGTGATGAACTGAGCTCATTTGACAGCTTCGTCGGTGATATTATTAATACTCCATATGGCTTCACAGAGGAACCAGTGTTGTTCCAGATCTTCAGATCCATCTCCTTTAAAGGTGGGTAACCTCATCTCGTGTGCCATAGATATTCCTAGGTTTCCTGACTGAGTGTGTGCTGAACCGCTTGTACCGATGATATGATAACTTAGGTTACTCTGGTTACTTATTGCTGCTGAAATAATAGGGAGAGTAATAATACTTACTTCAATGATGTGTGCATTTCCTGAAGTTTTTGGCTCTTCTCGACGAGGTTCTTCAATCTTTTCTTCTCTTGGTCCAACAGATCCTGACTATTCTTCGCTCAGTAGCTCTTCCTCCTCTCCACTATAAAATCCTTCTTCTGGTAGAAGAGGTTCATGATCTTGCTCAAACAAATTTGCCAAAGGAACTTCTCTAAAGGTCCTTCCACTGCGTGTGTGTCCAATATCTATGTCGCTATCACTATCTGAATTCTTGAACATTAGATTTTTCAATCTGACCCACTATTGTATCTTCCAGATGTTCTTCTCATGAAATAGCATCTTGATCTTTAACTTCAGAAATTGTAAAAATTTTCCTCTAGGCCCCTTAAATAAATACCTCTCTTCTTGGCTATATGACTCTACTCTGTCAATAGAACACTCAGCGATATACCATCCTATAGTACTATCAAACCAGTGATATACTGCTCTTGACACAACATTATCAACTCTCTTGATCTTCTTGATCAATGCTGACGTCCAAACCACAGGTGGCATAGATATGATCTTGAACTTGGTATCTGCTAATCTAGCTAACCACTCGTATATCTCCTTATGAATACCTCCAAAGAAAATATAGTGTATATCAATAAAGATATACCTTCCTAACCAATCTTCTGTTCTAAGATTAGGGTTCTTGTTCTGGGATTCAACGAAGTCATTTTCTTGATCTTCTATCCACTTCTGAATCTCTGTCTTCGATGGAAACCACCTTGACATTCCCTCAAGAAGATCACGGTCCCAACAACGGAACCATTTGTTGGCACAGGGGTAGACTGAGGGTTCAATACTCAACAGTGCACCAACAAGACCTAACTACTAGCCCTTTTGAAAACACCTGCGAGGTAGATGCAGTCTCACCTGAAGTAGCTATAGGGGGTTGCAGGACACAAGTGTCTACAACCATAAGGAATGTAAAATGGATTCAAAGCAACAACACACAACATCTTAGTATTCTTTATCTTCCTACAACCTACTGCACAAGTTATATCTTATATATAACACATTATCACAATAGCAGCATATCAAATGACAAAGAACACAACATCAATCACACATAACATGAGATATACATGGTTCACACTCTCTCTAGGGATACGTCCAAAGAAATGTGCTTTATTATATATTGGATGAAAGCATACAATTCTATCTGTGCTCTTAGCTTGCAGATCTTCTCTTCTTCTCTCTCTTTCTCTTTTTCTCCTTCCTGTGCACCCAGCTATAGGACTGATCTTCGCACCCAGCTGAAGATCTTACAATACCAGAAGGCTCTACACTTAGCACTTCTCTCTCACACAACTATAATCACTCATTCCAATGTAAAACTAGAACAAATCCTCTTCCCTCATCTAGGTTCTTATTTATACATTATAATAGGTCACTGAAAACCTTAGGCCAATACCTAAGTGTCAAAACCATAGATACCAAAACCTTAGGTGTTTAAAACCTTAGGTGTTTAAAACCTTAGGTCAACTTGACCCACATTTTCAGGGCTTTGCCATCCGATCTTTCCTTCCTTCTTGTACGATACTCCAAAGCATCCAACGATGGATTTTTTTACTTGCTAAGATGTCCATGATCCTTCTTCCTTGTTTATTTGTCATCCTTGATATCCTTGTCCAACGACTTGTTCTCTCAGACTTGGCTCTATATTTTATGCTCTTTTTCTCAATTCGACCCAATATCAGTCACAATGTCTTCCTCATAGTTCACATTTTGCCTTTTCTACCTTAATATTCACTTAATTCCATACCCAAGGGCCAACCGAGGGCTCGTTTATAGCTATGTTGTACATAGGGGAGGATGTACATGCGCAAAATGTGTACGATCATCCTGTTGACGATCTCTGTCTGGCCATCAGTTTGGGGATGGAAAGCTGTGGACTTGGTGAGCTTGGTGTCCATCATTGACCAGAGGCTAGACCAAAATGTACTAAGGAACCTACTATCCCGATATTAGATGATATATCGTGGGATCCCGAAGTGTACCCACACTCGTTCAAAGAAGAGTTTAGTAGTGGCTTCTGTTGTGATATTCTTCTTGGAGGCCGCCATAATGGCTATCTTCGAGAATCTTTTGATGACCATGAATAAATAGTCGTTCCCATGCTTAGTAGAAGGAAGGCCCAAAATGTAATCCATGGAGATGGATTCCCAAGGTCGACTAGGGGTAGGTAGTGGAGTATAGAGGCATTTCTACTTGATGGTCAGTTTGGAAATGGTGCAAGAAGTGTAGGATCTAATGTACTTCCCGACATCCTATCGAAGGTTTGGACAATAGAAATACTTCTACAGTACTACCACTGTTTTCTTGACACCAAAATTCCCAATGACCTGACTGTAGTGCGCTTCCCAAATCATCTTGGCATGCTCGCTTGAAGGAACACAAAGGTGTCCCAGGTGACATAGTAGGGCATCCTAGAGGTGAAAATTTGGAACTCGGTTACCCTCCAAGAGTGTCTTGTATGTGTGGCTGAATTCTGGATCGCTCTTGTAGAAAAGAGACCAATCATAAGTCTCATGCCCATAAGAATTGAGCACAGTGGTTATCGCCACGATCGGTGGACGACTGAGGCAATCTGCAACATTATTGGTGTTGCCCTTCTTGTACTTGATGTTCAAATGAAACTATTGTAGATATGTGGATCACTTCTGATGGTGATCGTTCTACAACTTCCCTTGTCTCTGTATGAATTCCAGAGGTCGGTGGTCTGTGTGGATGATAGTTTTCTTCCCGAAAATGTAATGCTTCCATTGTGGGCAAGCCTGCACAATGGAATACATTTTTTTGTCATAAGTGGGATAATTTTAGACTGTGTTGGAAAGTGTCACACTGTGATATGCCACTGGATTCCTCTGTTCAGTAAGAATTGCCCCAATAGCATAGTCAGAGGCATCTGTCCCAATCTCAAATGGTTGTTTTAAGTGTGGTAATGTGAGCACTGGGGCACAATAGAGGCGATGTTTCAATTCTACAAACACCTTTTGTTGAGATTCCAACCAAAAGAAATTTTCTTTCTCTCCTCCCTTGGTGACTTGACTCAAGGGCCAAGTGATATGAGAGAATCCCAACACGAACTTGCGGTAGAAATTAACAAGACCCAGAAAGCTGCGAAGCTCTGTTAGAGTGGTCAGGGTTGGCCAATCCTGAATGACTTGGATCTTGGTTGGATCCACATGCACCCCACGCTCATCAATAATGTATCCTAGATATTGAACTTGGGTCATGCCAAAAGTGCACTTCTCCAAACTGGCACACAAATTGTGTTTCCGCAGTGTTTGGAGGACCTGTCGGATGTGGTGGAGGTTCTCTTCCCAAGTCTGATTGAAGATCGGGATGTCATCCAAGTACACTACTACAAATGAGTTTGTGAATGGCCACAAGATTATGTCCATCAGCCTCCTGAAGGTTGTAGGAGCATTCTTCAACCCAAAAGGCATGACCAACCATTTGAAAAGGCCCTCCTTGGCTTTGAAGGAAGTCTTCCACACATCAAATGGTTCGATTGGTACCTGGTGATACCTAGACTTCAAGTTGATATTGCTAAAATAGTTTGCCCCTTTGATTTGGTCCAGAAGGTTATCAATCTGTGGGATCGGGTACCTATTCTAGACAGTGATCTTGTTCAGCGCCCGATAGTCAATACAGAGTCTCCAAGTCCCATCCTTCTTCTGTACCATCACAATAGGGCTACCACATGGCAATGAGCTTGGCCGGATGTGACCTTTCTGAAGCAACTCCTAGATCTAACTCTTGATTTCATCGTTCTCTAGAACAGAGTGCCGATAGATCAGTCAATTGGGAAGTGGTGCACCTGGGGTCAGATCGATGGGGTGCTTGACCTGATAGTGCGGAGGCACCCCTTCGGGTGAGGTGAAGATGTCTCGGTAATCCTCCACGACCTTGTCCATTTGTTGTTGTTGTGCGGAGGATCCCTATATGGAGGTCGTGGCCATAGTCTTCTTCTTGCCTTGAGGGTGGATCATCAGGAAAACAAATTTCCTGGTTTTGGAAATGAGCTTACTGCATTGTTTTTCACTAACCAAAGAGATAGTGGTAGGTGGTGGTACCTCTGGTATCCTGTACAACTTATTTCCTAAGGTAACAATAACAACGTGATACTAGGACTCATACATAGCATGTCACTTCCACAAGTATGGTTGGCCTAATAATACACCACAAACATCAGGAGGAGAAATGTCACATAATACCTCATCGATGAAGGGCTTGATGCTATAGGGAAGGCATCACTGCTGGCTGACACGAAGATCCCGTCCTTGGTGAAGCCACCCGATGGTGTACGACTGTGGGTGTGTTTTGGTCGGCAATCCCAAATGATTCACGACCTCTACTAAAATGAGGTTCTTTTGGATCCCACTATCGACAATGAACTGTGGCGGGGAACTCTTTACCCAGATCTGGGAGTGGAAGAGATGCTCCTCCTCCTCTGGATCTTCCATTTCTTCCTTTTGGATATTCGTGGTGGAAACAGTGGCATTGGGATTTTCATCAATAATATGCTTCCCTCTATCATTCCCCTTCTCAAGATCTCATTCAATGTCGGAGAATTCATCTGATTCAAAATCCCTCATCTCGTCCACTAGTGACTGTTTGGCCCGATAATCAATTGTGTTGTGAGTGGAGCACTTATGGAACTCACACCACTTTACTGTGTCCCTCTTCAGCTTCACAATGTTTTTCTTTTATTGTGGATTTGGTAGGTTGTCTTGAGTCACCATGCCTTGGCTTTGTCCTTTTTTCTGCAGTTTGGGGGCACCTTTCGCTTGCTTTTGATTCACAAATCCAAAGTCTCACTTCTTCTGTTTGAATTTATGCTCAATATTGGCAGCATACTGGTATGTCGTACCAAGAAAGGATATGTCGAGGAACTCCATTTCCTCCTGAATGTATCTGTGAAAACAACGATGATACTTCAACACCAAATTTTTCTTTGAATATTTGATACCCAACTTTGTGCACAGGGTATGGAACAGATTCGTCAACTCATGCACATCTTGATCCCTTTGCTACCACAACGTAGTCCATTGTATGTACTTGTCCTCATAGCTCCCCACAGGATAATTTTTTCTTGGATGGTGTCTCGGAAATAGTTCCAAGTGGGTATGGCTGAGAATAGAGAGGGTTCCTCCTCATCCTTTTTCTCACAGTAGGTTTCCCACGAGTCCTTGACATGGGGGGCAACTTTGAGCAGTGAAAAAATAATCTTCTCCCGGTCAGAAAAGTCATGAACTGAGAAATATCCTTCTAATAGATTCAACCATCTATCTACGACGTCTGCATCTATTTGGCCATCAAATATGGGAATGTCAAATTTTACTTGTACCTTAAAAGGGGTTGTGTGTCCAGAGTGGCTGTTGGATGCAGATATGTCACCGGTGGGAAATCATTGAAGGATCTGGGCAAAGTTATCCATCATCACATTCCTTTTTTTTTTCAAGGGCCTCCTAGAGAAATATTTTGATAGTATCTCCTAATCCCTCGTCTTTCTTCTCGTCCCCCATGGGCGGTCGTCGGGGTTTGCGAGGCTGATCTTGCAAAGGTTCAACCAGATCAAGCCCTAACTCCTTATACCTTGACCTCGTTAAAGACATGCAAAGAAGGATTGAGAAAGAGAAGAATGATTTGATACCACTGATCCAAATTTATGCAGGAACGCAAAAAAATGCACAAATAACCATGAATACAAAGATGCAACAGAAATAACACTTCATTTCAATAATATCAAAGAACTGAAATTTGTTTACAGACAGAATGGAAATAAACTAGCTAGGGTGTTGGTAGCTTATCTCTAAGAAGAGATGTGGCGGCTATAGGCCTATGAACTCTATGTTACAATGAGGCTCGAAGGCCTATATATTATTGAGAAACAATGGAAACCCTAAACATCCAAAAACCTAACCCTAGGAGATGAAACGCCATAATATGGGCCTCGTTGGGGTAAATTGGTACATCAATGTCCTGGGGTCGTAACTTTGGCATACTAACTTCGTTTGACGCACATAATACATCATTAGAAAGATCTATTCAAGGAATACAACTACTGACACTTAATATTGAGTTTGGAACATATCATATTCATCAGACGTTTGGTGCCCCAAAAACGTCGTTTAGGGCCTCAAAAGGGCTTCGGAAGTTCAGGACCCGAAAAACTGCCAAAAATAGTAAATTGTGCTACAATTAAGGAAACTAAAAAACTGAAAGAAACAATGGCAAGGGTCATAGTGGAATAGGCAGGTGGCCACCAATATCCACCTGGATCATCCCCCCCCCTTATTAGGAAGAAATGGTCCCCATTGCATTGAGTTCCTCCATGAGATGAGGAAACTTCTATTGAACTTAGTCCCTGGTGAGCCACTTGCCCTGGTGAAGGAGTTGGCCTGCTTTGACAACTTGATATAGTTGGATCCTATGTCGGCGAGTGTTCTTGATCTATGTTTCCATAATCTAATCAGTTGTGGCTTGTTCCATGCAGTCCGGATTTAAATCTGTTGGTGTGAGTTGTTCTGCCATGTCGGATGTGTCCAGTAGAGGTGGAAAGTAGGGCCGAGGGCAGTCCACATTGAACACTGGGTGAAAACCAAGTAATGGTGGAATACTGAGCTCAAAGGCATTGTCCCCTACAACCTTGGTGATGGTGTATGGACCATATTGGAGCGGGCGAAGCTTGCAGTGGGGTCCAATGAGGCGCTCCTTCTGCAAATGTAGCCACACTTTGTCGCCCACCTGGAATTTGTGTTGTACCTGATTATGATCATTTTGTTGCTTGTACTTAGCATTGGCTCTGTCTAATATGTCATGAACTTGTTGGCGAATGTGATGAATGCATTCAATGAGGCTGTTCGCCTTGGCAACTTCAGACTGGACATGAGCCGAATCAGCCTGAGTAGCTGCAAAGGGCATGGCTACGTCAATGGGACATAGTGGCTAGAATCCAAAGCCCACCCGAAAGGGGCTATGGTCAGTTTATCTATGGAGGACGTGATTATAGATATGTTGTACATAAGGGAGGATCTCATCCCATGTGCATTGAATATTTGAGTTGTACATGCGCAAAATGTGTACGATCATCCTGTTGATGACCTCTCTCTGGCGATCAGTTTGGGGATGGAAAGCTATGGATTTGGTGATCTTGGTGTCCAGCATTGACCAGAGGCTGGACCAAAATGTACTGAGGAACCTGTTGTCTTGATCTGAGATGATAAACTGTGGGATCCCAAAGCGTACCCACACTCGTTCAAAGAAGAGTTTAGTAGTGGCTTCTGCTGTGATATTCCTCTTGCAGGCCACCATAATGGCCATCTTCGAGAATCTATCGACGACCACGAAAACACAGTCATTTCCATGCTTAGTATAAGGAAGGCCCAACATGTAATCCATGGATATGGATTCCCAAGGTAGACCAAGGGTAGGTAGTGGAGTATAGAGGCCTTGCTTATTGATGGTCAGTTTGAAAATGGCGTAGGCAGTGCAAGATCTAATGTAATTCCCAACATCCTGTCAAAGGTTTGGCCAATACGAATACTTTTGTAGTACTGCAACTATTTTCTCAACCCCGAAATGCCCAGTGACCCGACTATAGTGCGCTTCCCAAATCATCTTGGCACTCTTGCTTGAAGGAACACAAAGGTGTCCCAGGTGACATAGTAGGGCATATTGGAGGTGAAAATTTGGAGCTCGGTTACCCTCCAAGAGCGTCTTGTATGTGTGGCCTAATTCTGGATCACTCTTGTATAGAAGCGACCAATCAAAATTCTTGTGCCCACAAGAGTTGAGAACGATGGTTATCACCACGATCGGTGGCCGGCTGAGGTAGTATGCAACATTATTGGTGCTTCCCTTCTTGTAATTGATGTTCAAATGAAACTGTTGAAGATATGTGGACCACTTTTGATGTTGATCGTTCCGCAACTTATCTTGTGTCTATATGAATTGGAGGGGTTGGTGGTCTGTGTGGATGATCGTTTCCTTCCCCAAAATGTAATGCTTCCATTGTCGGCAAGCCTGCACAATGAAATACATTTCTTTGTCATAAGTGGTATACTTTTGGACTGTGTCAAAAAGTGTTTCACTGTGATATGCCACTGGATGCCTCTATTGAGCAAGAAATTCCCCAATATCATAGTGAAAGGCATCTATCTTGATCTCAAATGGTTGTTGTAAGTGTGGTAATGTGAGCACTAGGGCACAAAAGAGGCGATTTTTCAATTCTATGAATGCCTTCTGTTGAGATTCCAAAGAATTTTTTTTTTCTTTCGCTCCTACCTTGGTGACTTGACTCAAGGGCCAAGTGATATGAGAGAATCCCAACGCGAACCTGCGGTAGAAATTAGAAAGACCCAGAAAGATGCAAAGCTCTGATAGAGTGGTTAGGGCTGCCCAATCCCAAATGACTTGGATCTTGGTTGGATCCACATGCACCCCATGCTCATCAATAATTTATCCTAGATACTGAACCTAGGTCATGCCAAAAGTGCACTTCTCCAAATTTGAACACAAGTTGTGTTTTCACAGTGTTTGGAGGATTTGTCGGATGTGGTGGAGGTGTTCTTCCCAAGTTTGGCTGAAGATCAGGATGTCATCCAAGTACACTACTACAAATGAGTTTGTGAATGGCCGCAAGATGTCATCCATCAACCTCATGAAGGTTGCGGGAGCATTCTTTAACCCAAAAGGCATGACCAGCCATTTGGAAAGGCCTTCCTTGGCTTTGAAGGCAGTCTTCCACACATTAGACGGTTTGATTGGTACCTGGTGATACTCAGACTTTAATTCGATCTTGCTAAAATATTTTTCCCTTTTGATTTGGTCCAGAAGGTCATCAATCCATGGGATCGGGTACCTATTCCAAACAATGATCTTGTTTAGTACTTGATAGTTAATATAAAGTCTCCAAGTCCCATCCTTCTTCTGCACCAACACGATCGGGCTCCCACAGGGTGATGAACTTTGCCGGATGTGACCGTTCTGCAATAGCACCTTGATCTGCCTCTTGATTTCATCATTCTCCAGAACAGAGTGCCGATAGATCGGTCCATTAGGCAGCGACGCACCTGGGGTAAGATCGATGGGGTGCTTGACCTGACAGTGCAGAGGCACCCCTTCAGGTGAGGTGAAGATGTCCTGGTACTCCTACATGACCTTGTACATTTGTTGTTGTCATGTGGAGGAGCCCTTTATAGAGGTCGTGGCCACAATATTCTTCTTTCCCCAAGGGTGGATCATCAGGAAAACAAATTTCCCAGTTTTGGAAATGAGCATACTGCATTGTTTTGCAGTAACCAAAGAGATAGTGGTAGGCGGTGGTACCTCTGGTATCCTTTACAATTTTTTTCCCAATGTAACAATAACAATGCGATACTGGGACTCATACACAACATGTCACTTCCACAAGTATGGTTGGACTAATAATACATCACAAACATCAAGAGGAGCAATGTCACATAATACCTCATTGGTGAAGGGATTGATTCTATAGGGAAGGAAACAATGTTGGATGACGTGGATATCTCGTCCTTGGTGAAGCCACCTGATGGTGTATGAATGTGGGTGTGTTGTGGTCGGCAAGCCCAACCGCTTCACGACCTCTACTGAAATGAGGTTATTTTGGCTCCCACTGTCGATAATGAACTATAGCGGGGAACCCTTTATCCACATATGGGAGTGGAAGAGATGATCCTCCTCCTATGGATATTACGGTTTTTCCTTTTGGATCTTCGTGGTGGAAATGGTGGCATTGGGATCTGCATCTATAATCTGCTTCCCTCTGTCATTCCCCTTCTCGGGTTCTGATTCAATGTCGGAGCATGCATCTGATTCATAAGCCCTCATCTCGGCCACCAATGACTATTTGGCCTGACACTCACTTGTGTTGTGAGTGGATCTCTTATGGAAGTCACACCACTTTCTTGTGTCCCTCTTTGGCTTCACGGTGTTTTTATTTTCTTGCGTCTTTGGCAGGTTGTCTTGATACACCAAATGTTTCTTCGAATCTTTGATACCTAACTTTGTGCGTAGGGTATGGAACAAATTCATCAGATCATGCACATATTGATCCCTTTGCTACCGTCGTGTAGTCCATTGTATGTATGACCAATAATAGAGAGGTTTCCTCCTTGTCCTTTTTCTCACAGTAGGTTTCCCACCAGTCCTTGACATGGGGGGCAGATTTGACTAGTGAAAAAATAATCTTCTCCCGGTTGGAAATGTCATGAACCAATAAATATCCTTCTAATAGATTCAACCATCTATCTATGGTATATGCATCTACTTGGCCATCAAATATGGGAATGTCAAATTTTACTTGTACCGTAAAAGGGGTTGCGCCTCCAGAGTGGCTGTTGGATGCAGATGTGCCGCAAATGGGAAATCATTGAAGGATCTGGGCAAAGTTGTCCATCATGGCGTTCCTTTTTTTTTCAAGGGCCTACTCGAGAAATATTTTTATAGGATATCCTACTCCCTCATATTTATTTTGGTCCCCCATGGGTGACGCTTGGGGTTTCCGAGGTTGATCTTGCAAAGGTTCAGCCAGATCGTTCCCTAACTCCTTATACCTCGACCTCGTTGGGGACATGCAAAGAAGGATCGAGAAAGAGCACACCGCTCTGATATCAATGTTTTGAATTTATGCAGGAATGCAACAGAATACACAAATAACGATGAATACAAACATGCAGTGGAAATAACACTTCATTTCATTAATATCAAAGAACTGAAATTTGTTTACAGACAAAATGGAAATAAACCAGCTAGGGCGTTGGTAGCTTATCTCTGAGAAGAGATGTGGCAGATATAGTCCTCTGAAATCTATGTTACAATGAGGCTCGAAGGCCTAAATATTATTGAGAAACAATGGAAACCCTAAACATCCAAAACATAACCCTAGGAGATGAAACACTAGAATATGGGCCCCATCAGGTTAAATTGGTACATCAATTTCCTAGGGTTGTAACTTTGA
>SNQJ01S0030195.1:8120-23870 GCA_010110895.2 Picea sitchensis
TGAATGGTTTAAGTATAAGTTGAAAAAGGTTTTAAATTGTACTAGGTACTAATTCACCCCCTTCTCAGTATCAACACAGTTGACCCTGTCGATACTCGACTCATCACCTTCTATCTTGATAGTGGGGAACCTCGTCTCCCCACTCTTGTTGCTTTTCAAATACCAGTTAAAATCCAAAATATCACAGTTCACCGCTGCATGATTGACGAAGGTGCATCCACCTGCATCATGTCCAAAACTGTCTGGAAGAAAATTGGCTCTCCAAAGCTAATACCATCTGCCGTTACTCTGAGGGATTACAACGGACGACCCTCATCTCCCGAGGGACTCTTCCAAAATGTCCCCATCGAACTCGGCGGAAAAACCATTCTTATTGACATTGAGGTTATCGATGCCCCACTCGACTACAATATTTTGTTTGGTCGTAGCTACATGTATTCTATGAAGGTCGTCGCCTCTTCTGTGTTCTGAACCATGATGTTTCCCCATAACAGAAAGATCATTACCATCAATCAAGTATCAAATTAAGAGCCTAAACCTTCATCCAACATTAAAAATATCCTCCCTTTTGTCCACACTAATCTGGATTCCTATCCACTCATTGAGATGGGCCCCATAATTTTTAAAGACCCATCCTTGCTAGGGACATACCACAGAGAACCACTGCTCATCCATCCCTCAGCACAATTATGTGGTGTCTCCACCAACGAAATGACAACTAAAGATAATATCCCTCCCCTCGAGGCCTATTTTATCCCTGACGTCCCACTAGTCGCAGAACTCCTCCCTTAGGAATCCCCTGGAACTTGTTCATCTTTACCTGTTCCTGATTTCCCCCTCCCATAGGGCCATATCCCGGTTTTGGAAATAGTTCCCCAAGCCATTACCCAAATCCATTTCTTTTACCCCCCACCGAGTGTACAATCTTTCCAGGTAGATGCAACGCTTACCCTTCCTAATATGGTGTTGGAAATCCTAGTCTGGTATCTACATCCACCTGAGATGGTCCCTCAACCATTCCTCCCTCCCCAAACAAAAGGAATTCCGATGTAGATTCCCATACTCACCCCCACCATACCACCCACACTTCCACTCACTAGCACCCTTGCTATAGCTGGGGGCAGGTAAAAAAAGAATGAGCCCACCGCTCCACTCCCCCCACGTATCCAACCTCCTTGTGCGCTATGCAAGAAAGATGGACACCCCACTAATAAGTGCCCATATCTCCCCGAGCTACGTAATCTAATTTAAATCCCTCGAGCACCACCACCGCTCGTCGCTTCATCTAGTACTGTCGCTATCTCCCCAAACAAAAGTAAAAAATGATTGTGAACCAAATTCACATGCACCATCTATTCAGAATATGGCCATTATACACACCATTGTCCAACGTTACCTCAATTCCGACAGATGCTAACAGGAGTACGCCAGAGATTTCAGCAAGAACCCACCCCACTTCATGTCACCAACATCCATTATGTCACAACCTCAGTCAATGAACGTATGAGATGTACTTGCTCTCTATGCGAATCACTTGATCATTTCACATATCAATGTCCTCTGATCATTGAATACAGGCATCACCAACTGGCCCTTATTCAAAACCCTACACCCCCCCCTCTAGTAGAACTTGTGAGTACCCCTATCCCATCACTTGACATGGTTCATATCTTCTCACCAGAACTTGAGGCACTCCCCACTCCCCCATGGATCCTGGATGATTTATATGAGGATTTACCCCCAAATACCCCCAATTCTCCAATTCATTTCCCCACGGAAATTCTATGCCCGACTACCATTTTCAACCCACAATATCTCAATATTTGGTTTATATTTAGTGAACCATCGCAACCTCCTTGCAATACCCCCTCTCCATCGTCACCACTAGGCAAAAAACCCACGGTGACAATCACCAAAGTTACTCCTCTCGATCCCCTATATTCTCGACAGTTTCACTACGATGAAGACATCCTTGAAGAGTTAACTAAACCCGATTGCCCATGGGATGCACTCCACCACAGAGCGCTCTTTCCTTCACAGGCAACCTTCACGCTTATTAACCAAAACCCCATATACGCAGTCGAAACCAAATATTTTCTCCCATCAGGATATATAGATTGGTTCAATAACCCTATCCTTGCCCCCGACGCTTTTGAAGAAGGCAATATGGCCAATATTTCCCCCACCATCAAATTTGATATTTTCATCAAATCTAGAGTCATAGAGGAAATCCCCATTGGCGCTGCATGTTGTCCTGAAGAAATCCCCACCTACAAATCTCTCTTCTAGGAATACCGGGACATATTTTCCTGGTCATACACATAGATGTTTGGCCTTGATCCCTCTATTGTCAAACATTGTATCGACACATGGCCTGATATCACACCTGTCCATAAAAAACAACGTCTGCTACACCCATCCAAAGCAGTGGCCATCAAGGCCAAAATTGACAAATTACACATTGCAGGGTTCATATACCCCATCGCATATACGTCATGGGTCTCCAACCCCATCCCTGTCAACAAAAAATAGGGCACTATCCACGTCTGTACAGACTTTCGTGATCTCAATCATGCCTATCCAAAAGACAACTTTCCAATGCCCTTTATCAACCAAATTATCGATGATTTCACCGGTCATGAGGCTCTATCCTTCATGGATGGTTTCTCTGGATACAACCAAATTCAAATTCACTCAGCCGATCAATACAAAAATGCATTTACTAACCCCTGGGGAAATTTTGCGTATCGTGTCATGCCCTTTGGTCTTAAGAATGTTGGAGCCACTTTCCAATGTGCCATGACATATAGTTTTCATGACCTAGCTCAAATCATTCTTTCCTACTCGGACGATCTCACCGCTCTCTCCAAAAAATGCACTTAGCATCTTAATGATTTACGAATCATCTTCCAACGATGTCGTCAGTACAACATCTGCTTGAATCCCCTCAAGTGTGTGTTTTGCGTCCCTATTGGGAGCCTCCTTGGGTTTATCATTTCCCAATGTGGCATTACAGTTGACCCCCTCAAGGTCCAAGCCATCACATAAATCCCCCCACCATGGAATTTACGCCAATTGCAGAGCCTACAAGGCAAAGCTAACTTTTTACACCTCTTTGTCCCCGATTACGCCACTCGGGCACATGGCTTCCTTCGCCTCTTACGTCATGATATCCCATTCCACTGGGACAAACATGCCCAAAACACTTTTGATGATCTCAAAACGGCCCTCTCCAACACCCCATTTATTAGTCCACCCAATTATAATTGTGACTACATCCTCTATATCTCAGCCTCAACTGTCTCAGTAGAAGGAGTTCTTGTCCAACTAGGGGATGATGATCATGATCATGTCATTTACTACATTAGTAAAAATATTTCAGGGACACCCTTGAAATACAATCACGAAGAGAAACTAGCTCTTGCATTTTTCCTTGCAGTCCATAAGTTGCGCCATTACATCTTTCTTCGAACTACCAAAGTCGTCGCAGATTCCATGCACTACTTGCTCAACCGTCGACAAATTAATGGAAAATTTTCCCAATGGATCATGATCCTTCAGAAGTACGACCTCAAATTTTCAACACCCAAGAGCAAGAAAGCACTTGTCCTCGCTGAACTCATTACGACATTTCCCTCTGATACTACTAGTACCCCTATCAATACCAACTTCCTTGACGAACATCTCTTTGACATCCCCTTGGATGACCCATGGTACGACGATCTTCTCATCTACCTCCGAACAAAAAAATTCGGAAACCACCTTTCCCGAGACGATCGTCGACATACTCGTCACTAGGCTCCCCGCTACCTACTTATCGGTGATATCTTATATCAGTGCGGGGTCGAAACTGTACTATGCTAATTTTTGACTATCGATGAGGCCGATCGAGTCTTAAATGACTGCCACAGTGGCGCTTATGGGGGCCACCTCTCAAGGATGTCCACCACTCAAAAAATCATTCGCGTCGGTTATTTTTTCCCTACATTGTTTCACGATTGCGTCAACGCTGTGAAGCGATGTAACAACTGTCAGGTTTACGCCAACAAAGCACGAGCACCACCAACTCTTCTACACCCAGTCATTACTACCAACCCCTTTTGCAAATGGGGCATAGACTTCATGACTTGCAACCCTCCATCCAACAATGGACACAAATACATATTTGTGGCAGTCGATTACTTCACCAAGTGGGCCAAAGCCATGCCTACATTTAACAACACTGTTGACATTGCAACACGCTTCTTCTTCAACCACATCATCTCCCACTTTGGAGTCCCACTAAAGCTAGTCTATGATCATAGGAAACACTTCGAGAATGAGATATTTTTTGAACTCTCCTCTCGGTTAGGTTTCTCCCATGAGTTCTCCTCCCCATACTACCCTCAGTCCAACAGATAGGTAGAGGTGGTCAACAAGGTCCTCAAAACCATGTTGTAGTGCATGGTTAACAAACATAAGACCAATTGGCATCATATGTTATTTTTCGCGCTATGGGATTATCGCACGACAGTGAAAACTACCACTGGCTTCACACCATTTCATCTTGTCCATGGGGCCGAGGCCACTCTCCCCATCGAATGCGAAATCCCCACCTTACACACTGCTATTGAGTTATTACCCAACACTACTCCAATGGAGCAACGTTTTCTAAACTTAGAGTCCCTGGATGAGGATCGTCGATCTTCATTACAGAATAATGAGGCAGCCAAAAAATGGTCAAAGTCCACCTTTGATCACCATGTCAACCTTCGCTCATTCAACGAAGGCGACCTCGTCCATGCTTACGATATCACTCATGACACCCTCGGCCATGGAAAATTCGAGTCACTAAAGGTGCATACATTTTGGCCTCTCCCGAAGGCCACCCTCTCAAAGAACCAATCAATAAGTTGTACTTAAATAAATTTTATGCCTAAGCATAGCCATTATACACTAGGATTTTCTTTTTCGTACACTTTTTTTTAGAGTTTTTAATCTTCTTTCCACACACCTTATGTCTAATTTACCATTTATGTTATTGACAAATGCCTCCTCCATCGGCCTATCACATTAGTTACATTGACAAAGCTAGCCATTGGACACAAAATCTCACTTTGGTTGCTTGGGCCCTCTATTCCCCCTCAAATGAACTGATCCACTCCAGCAGCATATGCTTGGGCTCATCAACCAACAACCAAGCAGAATACACCGTCGTCATTGGTATCCTTGCCAAGGCTAGCCACCATCATATTCGCCACCTTAGCGTCTTACTAGATTCCCAACTTGTCATCCTCCAACTCAACAATGTGTACTGTGTCCGCGATCCTTGCCTCTTTTGCAAATACCTACAAGTTAGACTTTTATCTCGACATTTTGATTCCATTACATTTACACATATTCCAAGACAACTTAATAAAATAGCAGATAACATGGCTAACCTAGTGTTAGATTGGCATTTACCACATCAAGCTACCAGTACACATACATAAAAATATGTCACATCATATAAATTAAACATCATCAACAAAAACCATAAAACACATGAGAACATCACAAAGATCCCAAAATGTATATCCATACATACATATATATATATAAGTGATCAATGTGTCATCAGTATTTACAAAAAATAGTACATCAGGTACAACATCCATAGGTAGGTAAACCACATTACCCCTATAGATACAAAATGGGCTCACCAGCCTATATAAATACCAAAAGAAAAACAACAATACATATAGAGACACTCATGGTGCCTCTAGAGCACCACCACCTGGCCCTCTCTCGAGAGGTGGTACCCCACCAACTATCGGTCCCTCCAGCCCTGGGGGAAATCGCCCGGTCATCGTAGCACCTGCTACTGCTGCTCTCCAGACCATGGTCTGCCACACCAATGGAACACCCACGCATTTCTCCAGGACTCCCTTGTCCTAGATCCATGACCACATTCCCTTGGGAACTCCCTGTAGTACCACCTCCAAGCGGCGACGAATATCCTCAAACTTTTCCCCGGCCTCGGCCAGAGGAGCATGTGATGGCCCTGCACTGGGGTCATCAAAATGACGTCTCTTATCCTCTCTCGCCTCATCAATGGGTCTCACCTCAGCATCCTCCCATCTTCGTCTCTCTCCTTCCCACGACTCTCCCCGTGGAGGTCTCACCGACCCCTGACGAGCTGGCGCTCTAACCATCTCAACCTCGCGCCCATGAGGCCCCACATATTCACATACAACCAACAAATTATAACTTCAACATCCACCCATACATAAAAACATACATTCCATACTATCTAAAAAATCAAAATATCACATCATACCTCTGTGGTCGAACACCTCTCCTAGGGGTAACACCATCTTCGGATCATCCCGGAAGTCCACCCCGAAATACAGGTATCATAGTATGATTTGTGGCATCTTACGCCACACCTATGCAACCTCGGCCCTGAAATAGTGGCCACCCTCCCCACCACCATGACGAATCAAAATCGTCGCCCAGCGCCTCAGTCGTGTCTCTCACACAACAAGTGTTCCCAACAACACTCTCGGGTGCAACATAGGCACCCTCTCTAGGAACCACGCCACCAAGATAGACCCAAAAGATAACTCCCTTGAGTCTGCAGCTTGGCACCTGTCCAGCTGCACTAACATCTTGGTATGCAGCATCAAGCCCCAGGTGAAATGCTCACCTGCCAATTCCCTCTCCATAATCCTCAGCTAACCACCACTGATCCACCGAGTCGCGAAGGAACCATATACTCTCACAACCATTGTTGGAACACAACAATGAACAAGGTCATCCATCACCCCAATACTCACCATAGAACCCGACATGAAGTTCTCTCCGGTACAGTGCCTCTGGGCTAAGGTAACCAACTTCCTGTCCCCTAGTATCACGGGCTCTGTCGGTAAAGGGGTTCTCCAAAAAGGGAGCCCCGTCAAAAAATATACATCCTCCACTATAGTGAAGGCTAGCTACTCAGCCCGCACCATAAAACAATGCAAATTTGAACTCCACATCCAAATCAAGAACTACAAGAGGTACTCCTGGGCCTGTATTAGGGGGCACTCAAAGAACTTCAGTAGCCCACAAGATACCAAAGTATCACGGACCATCAAATCCTCATTGGTCACTTCCTCCCATAGGCGTGACCTATCTCTCTCCCTCCAATAAACAACATCATCAAGACTAGTCACCTACATCCACATATATAGTACTCGATCAACTATCATCACCCATAAAAAAAAAAACCAAAAAACATTCCAAAAAATTCAAGTTTTTACACTTTTTCATCTTTGCCTCAAAGGTAGGGTTGTTTTCCCCATAGGCGATCACATATGCGCACCTATTCATCCCACAGTTGTGCACACATGCGCGCTTGTCGTTGATACAGGGACGCATGCATGCACCCCTGTCACATAAACATACGTGCCTTAGAGTGTGACTTTTCGTCACACAGTTGTGCACATATGTGCGACTGTCCGGACCATAGCCGCACACGCGTGCACAACTGTGATTCGCACAAGCACGCATCCCATGCGTGCCTATTTTACTCACTTGAGCACCCTCATGCACGATTGTCAAGGATACATCTGTGCACACGTGCATGGGAATCCTTTGATCGCCCGTGCACTGGGGGGCCACACTCACTAAAACCCCTTGTACGACCCCTCGTACAACCCTGCCCAAAAAACAAAACCTTATGTCCTATGCAGGAGGATACGATGACTAACCTGAAACTTGCGGATCCTAGAACGATTACTTCAATCGCCCAGAATCTCCCAATCTCCTCTCAAATCGCTCGTCCACTCAATAAGACAATAGGTACAAATGAGGTGGCATTATGGGCCCTACAGCTATATATAGTCTATTTTTCCAAACTTCTAGTCTCAATTATGGGTGCTCTGGGCTCCTGTTTTTCGATCTGTCTTCAGCCACAGGATCAGGACCCCGTTACCTACACAATTTCATTCCCCATGCCATTTTTCATCCTCATCCCCCGGGGGGGATTTTTCTCATCTAACACTCAGGTACGCATGCTTACATTCACATATTATTGAATAACTGTGATATGATCTTTTTCTTGAGATATTATTCATGTCAGGTATTCGGTTTTCATGTGTACAGGTACTTGATCATCATACGTTAGCAGTATACCTTCAGGTATATCATCAACACTGGCATGTAGTCATTCCCTATCAATATCAAATTACATATCTCAGTGACACCCATCGATCTTTGCCTATAGCATCCCCATGTCTGGCTCTGCAGTACTATCCCCTCCACTGCATTTCAGTACTATCACCCGATAGCACCCTCCCCCACATGAGTTGTCCCATTCATAGTCCCCCTTGGCACTTTGACACTCATGCTTCTTTCACCCCTTAGATATGGGAGTCCCGATAGTCTTACACATCATCAATAAATAACCACATACTCCTTCTCCTCATTATGCTAGCCTACCCAATGGACTCCCAAGTTACTTCATCATGGTTCTATTTTAACTGCATGCCCGCAGTATCATTAACAATCCATTTTCATCCATCGTCAGTTTTCCCATCTATAGATTGTCCTCCATACATTTCCCTAAATACAAAAACCCACCTATGGGGCCCTCACCCTCCACTTGTTTCCCAAACAACTTGTGCCATCATTAGTCAATCCATCTTACATTGGGGCACCCGTTTCTATATCTGCACAGTCATCCCAACTCATTCTTTATTCTTTCAGTAATTGTACAAAACCTTTTTCCTCGCATTTCCATAGCTTTCTGTTGTTGCCTTTAGCGATCTTCCTTTTTTTTTGGCAAAGTAACCCTTGTCACCCTTGGTCGGGGCATTTTTTCACTCCCTCTCATCAATGAAATTATCCATAAACCTCGAGTATCTTACAATCCATACACTTTTTTGATCTTTGTGTTTTTCCATTTTGTCACGCCTCTGGCACAACTCACCCTCGTTTAGTCATCTCCCTGATGCTAGATTCAGTTTTACGATTTCTTTCACTTTGTATATCTCCCCAACCAAGGGTCGTCTTGAACCTTACCACATCTTGACTTCATCCATGCACCTCATTAGTTCTTGATCTCATCCAATGGATTTCAAGAAGCCCTTTTCTTCTTGAAGTCGTGTCTCCCTTTCTATCAACATTAAAACGGTTTCCAGATGGGCGATAGTATCTTGACTCTCATTACCTTTACAATGAGGAGCCTCGGATGGCACAAGGAAAACCACCATTGTTCTTTTCTTTTGTTGACCCCCATAACATTCGACTTCAACACTATCTCATGTTACGATGGGTCTTACTTTGCGATTATTGCAGTTGTTTTATCTTAGTCGAAGACCTCTAAAATTTGATAGACTATCAATGTATACACATTATCGACACTTCTCATAGGTGTCCTTACCCTTTTTCAAAGTTTTGTTCACCATCAGAATTATCCTCTTTTATTATCAAACCACCCTGGAGGGTGCTGCAGTGATCTACATCCACAACACAGTCAGTTACTGTATTACATCTTTTTGAGTTACATGACACGAGCATGGGGCATGCCCGCCTCATTTGTACACAGTTTTATTTTTTCTCCCACACCTTGGGAAAGTCTTGGGTCCTACAGGTTCCCCTCTCCTTCCACTGGATCGCTCTTGACACTCCCCACATCACTCTTTCTTACACAGGTACTCTCAGTAGAAGAAACAATGATGAATTTCAGCTATCTGTATGCTCCTAACCTCATCCATCAGGGGGCATCTGTTATCACTGAAATTTCATCCGCAAATGGTTACATGAATCCAACATCTTCAAACAGATATTAGTTCACCCATGGACCAAAAATGCATTTCCAAAAGGCCCAAAACTATACAATCAACAATAAAATCAGCATGCGCTAAGACTACACAAGGAGTGCGTGCACATGCACCATTCAGAAATGCAGGAAAAAGCGCACATGTGCACGATGCACAACTGTCGATGCAAAAAAACATGCATCCCTCAAAATGGCACATTTATGATATTGTTCAGCCTCCCACCCACTTCTGGTTTAGCTTCCAAGTTGATTTGACATCCAAATCCTTGCTGAATCCGGTTGGGTGGCTGGTCAAAGACCTAAGGGTGCCCTAAATGGCCCCTTGTTCACACTAAAAGCTGTTTGAATAATGTCTCAATGTTATGCTATAAAAAGAGGTCGTGGGTGCACTACATTTTCAAGGAATTCATTTGTATTGTTATGTTGTTGATATTCTCTTGGAGGATCCTCTTTCCTCATCAAGAGTATTCTTGCACCATTTCATTTAGCCATTCATATCACCTCTAGATTGAATGTTCTTTGGATTCTCTTCATCATTTCATTCTAGTTCCTCATTTGTAAGAAGAGCTCAATATTTTGGGGTCCAAGAGCCCTCCCTTGGAGGAAGAGGGGACCCAAAGTCTCCCTTTCTCTTTGGTGTTTTCTTTCCACAAATACAATCCTTTCCATTGGTGGCATCAGTCTTGTTTTTTTCTTGTTCTAATGTCTTTATGCACTATAGTTTAATTGTTGTTATCCTTCTTAGTTTAATTCTTTTCTTATCTTTTATGGTTTACACTTCTAACTCTTTCCTCTACTGTTGTCTTGCCTGGCTGAACCAACTCAACTTGTAAGCACCCTTATTTTGCTCATTTAGGTGACAAAAGAGGTGCACACATAGCTTAACCAAAGTTTGGCATAATGTATTTCATTATAGTTAATTCTAGAATTTGTTGAATATACATAAAGATTTGTCTTGAAATACCAATGTTTTCATAGTGTTGTTGTCTTTGTATCTAGTTTACCTCCTTTGCAAATTCTTTTTTATCGCTTCATAATTTATTTTCTAGAGACAAATTACTTTCCATTTTTGCTACAAAATTACAAGTACTTTTATAATGAAAATTGAAAGTTGTATCAATGCAGGCCACAAAAGGTAGTTGGTAAGGTGCATTGATTAATGAAGTATAGGAAAATCATCATGGTCTTATCACCCTTCAAATATGTTTGTAAAATGAGTTCAATATAGTTGCACATGATATATATGATATTTCAAAATTAATCGTGACCCTTTAGATCTCATATATTTCGAAATTATATAATATTTCCAAATTAAACCCTTTAATTTATATTGAAATAAATCATTTTAATTTCAACACACTATCATAGAACATAAATTGTCCTTTCACCATCATAAGAAATATAAGAGAAATCAAAGATCAAACAATAAATTGATATTTTGAGTTCCATATATATATATATATATATATATATACTGAAAGTTCGCATAGTTGCAGTAGTTACACAACCAAATACATAGGTTCCAAAGGCATTTTAGGATAATAAAAAAAACTAAGAGGCAATTAACATTTAACTCCAAAATTCAAATCTAAGCCATCACTGAGATAGATCTCTTCATACCTTGAAATAATAAAAAAGAAAAAAACATTTTAAATAAAATATGTTTACAAATTTCAAATAAAATGTACACATACCATTTTAGATAAATAAAACAAATTGTGATTAAAGAAAAATTGACATAGCAAAAGTGTTGAAGTTTCATCTTCAAACGTCCATTCTATTTTTCCACCAATAATGTAAACATCATTGTAACAATAAAAAGAAAAACCATTAACACATATTAACATATACTTTATTAGCAAATATTTTAAAGATATTTAACTTTATAAAACAAGCAATGAGAAAGTGTAACAACCCTTAGTTAAATAATTATTTGTCATAGTTAAATAATTGTTTAAAGTATATTAAGTTTAATTAATTAATTGTCCTAAATTATTGATTGTTTAATGTATATTAATTAATTAACTCATTAAATATTTGGTTAATGAATTTAAGTCTAATAAATTTTAATTTATTAAATGAAAACTTAACATATCGAATGATGGAACCATTAAGGAGAAGGGGATAAGGTGGTTGGCATTGAATGGAGGGATAAGGTGGGTTAGTCTTAATGAAAGGAAGAATGCGGTGAATGGGGAGAAAGGAAAAGGAGGATATGAGAGGGAAAACACTCAGGGGAGAAGGGGACTTTTGGGCAGGGAGCATTATTTTCATATTAGGAGATTGTATTGGGGCATTTTGGAGGGGCTATTTTGAGGGGAGATTGGAGGACGGTATTACGAGTTTTGGCTGGAGAAGCTTGTGGTAGGAATGTTACAAGGGGGCATATGTTGCTAGGAGTTTTGGGCTCGGGGGCCAGGAATCCTGGAGCTAGGGAGCCGGAGAGGCTCTATTCCTAGATGGCTGGGTGGTTAGACGGTTTTGGGCAGAGCATCAGGCAGAGTTGTAGAAAAGCAGTAGCATCAATTAGAGGTATTTATTTTCATTTTTATGTTGTGTTATATAATTTATTATGATCTGCTCATAAATTTTAATTAAGATGAATGGTTATATGCTAGTTATGAAATTGTGAAGATGTTAGGATAACATTTCTCTAATTAAATTTATGTTTTATAAGGCTCTGTAGGAAGAGACCTTACAAAAATAATAACATACCCAAGTATATCATCAAGATTAACATAACCATGTGTGCAAGAATAGCATACCCAACCAGAGTTCCACAGATCTAAGATTATTTCTCTCTTTTTAGTATATTTTTTTGGAATTTGTTTAAACCAAACTTACATCACGAAGTTCCAAAACTTCCAAAATAGTTACTCTCTATATTAATCTATTATTTGCATAAATATTTAATTTTGTTTTATAACCAAATTCTCTTTCAAAATTGCCTACATAATCTAAACAAAGGAAGATGATATCTAGAAATTTTTTAAAGAGAAAACTTGTGTGCTTGGTAACCAATTTTAGTTTTTAGAGTTAGATAATACCCTGAAAATGAATTCACTTGTGTATGTAGAAAGTTCACAAATCTCCATATTATTCCATTCTTCTAGGAAAATACTTATCTCCTCTTATGTGGTGGAATAGATGTTCTCATATAATCAAATTCCCTTTCAATTTAAAGGACTCAAAAATTTCCATATTAATCCATTCTTTCAATAAAATACTTATATATATGAAAGTTCACAAATCTCCATATTAAAATAAATTCTTCCAAGAAAATACTTATCTCCTCTTCCTACGGTGGAATAGATGTTCTCATATAATCTTTCATGTACATGCAAAAAACACAAATATGTACATATATTAAGTCATTCTTCAAAAACCATTTAAATATTTCATCTTTCTACATTGTATGTATTCATATTACATATAATCAAATATTCTTTGAAATATGTCTTCATATTGATCTAAACATAAGTGAGATCATGCATGCACATAGCTTATTTGTAAATCTACAAATGTTGGTTTGTGGTTAGTAAGAAATTAGTTAAGAGTTTGGAAATACCCCAAGAAGGAATTCACTTCGTTGTATGCAAAAAACACAAATCTCCATATTACGCCATTCTTGGACAAGAAGGCAAGGAATGCAATCGAAGAAAATTTAGAATCTTCCCCTTTTCTGATGTGGGATAGAGTTTGTTCTCAAATAATCAAATACTCAAGTTCAAAACTTTCTGCATCAGGATCTAAAGTTTAAACATAAATAATATCATGAATAAGATCATGTAATCATATTTTTAAATATAGAATAGTTCTAGTTCACGCTCATGATCTAATCTTAAATAAGATAGGTATCTAGCATATTGTTAAATCTAAGTGAATTTAGAATAGTCCCTCTTTCTGGTGTGAGATCTATATTTTGTTCTCATATAATCAAATGCTAGATTTCAAAATTAGTTCTACATCATGATCTAAACATAAATAAGATTGAATGTACCATTTTAGACGACGATAAACTTATATAGGAGTTCTATATATTTCAAAATGATTGATCGAAGCATTGAAAAGTTATATAGACACTAGTTGAGTAACCCTTATATGAATAGGAAAGTCTTAATTAAAAAGTTGATCAAACAAAAATTTGAAAAAGTAAAAAAATAAAATAAACATATTCAACACAATTAAACTTGAACACTTATATATAAAAGGCCCAGAATAAAAACAAACTAAAACTCACTAATGTGTAATGTACATACATTTAAGCATTATCATGAATAGACACATCATTCTCATGTATGGATGCATCCTCCTCAATCCCAATCTCCCACACTCTCTTCTCCACATTCTCTTCAAGCACAGTCTTAGGCACTCTCTTCTCCATATTTCCCTATAACACATTTCAAATTTGTACATTTGAAAATTAAAACTAAATGATTTTAACACATTAAATTGTAGTTTTAAATTTTGAAACATGTAATACCTGTGATGTTCCAATCTGAATATCATCAACCACACAAGAGGATGGCATTCCCATGGTTGGTTGAGTCACGGTCTTACCCACCATACCCTAAGATTCAATAAATTATATATTGTTTAAGACATTTTTCTTTTAAATTAATAATTTAAATGACATTGCAATTTTCATATATAACTAAATTTGTTTTCAACATGCAATGATACCTGTGAACTCCCACCCTCTTCAAAATCTTCCAATGAGAATCAGAACAAGCATGCCCAAGTAGTGGGAGACATAGTAGGAATCTGTGAACAACACAACTAAGAATTTTAGAGTTCAATGTGTTCACATTAATACAAAAACATAAATTTCATACATATGTTGATTATTCAATAAGTTGTGAAGATTGGACAACTAAAGTGCTCATATGTTGATATTTTTAAACACATACCTAATTCAACCAATCCAAATTTAAATTCGATGAATCAAGTCCCCTATTTACTGGAGATTCATTTAACATATGACCAAACTACAATTAATGACGATAACAACTCAATTATTTCTAAAGATACAATGATATTTATCTAGATCTAGAACTACAAGAAAACTATCCTCAAATGCATGAAAAATTTACTAATTGTAACACATACCAGTCTGGTGTATGGTTCATCAGTCTGAATTAACTCCTTCCAACCATCATGGAAAAAATTTGCATACTCACGATATCTTCTATGGACATGGAATCTATCTCCTCATTTGTTTTGTTAACAAAATTGGCTCAAGAATTGGAGACTGTATTACGACATTATTTTCATATTAAGAGACTGTATTGGGGCATTTTGGAGGGGATATTTTGAGGGGAGATTGGAGGATGGTATTATGGGTTTTGGCTGGAGAAGCTTGTGGTAGGAATGTTACAAGGGGGCATCTATTTATGGGATTTTTGGGCTCGGGGGCCAGGAATCCTTACAGAATCCTAGAGCTAGGGAGCCAGAGAGGCTCTGTTCTTAGCTGACTGGGTGGTTAGACGGTTTTGGGCAAAGCATCAGGTAGAGTTGCAGAATAGCGGTAGCATCAATTAGAGGTATGTATTTTCATTTTTTTGCTATGTTATATAATTTATTATGATCTTCTCATAAATTTTAATTAAGATGAATGGTTATATGATGGTTATGAATGGTTATATGTTAGTTATGAAATTGTGAAGATGTTAGGATAACATTTATATAATTAAATTTATGTTTTATATGGCTCTGTAGGAAGAGACCTTACACATGGTATCAAAGATTTTGTTTAAAATCTGGGGCCAAGGTCCTACCCACCTACTTAGAATTGATCCATAAATAAACCAGAAAACCTTAGAAACTGTTGTAAGTTTGAAGGAGGCCTGTTCACCTTCAGACCTGTAAGAAGCCTCGCCTATAAAAGCTTCAAACCTGTAAGAAGCCTCACCTGTATAGAGTGATAATTTTTTTATATAATGAATAGCAAAAAAAATAAAAAAATA
>SNQJ01S0030195.1:37216-64632 GCA_010110895.2 Picea sitchensis
CCCCCGCCTTGTTCCTCCCGACCACCTCACGCAGTTACTACTCACCAACCACCCCCGTCCCCCGTCCTGCATTTCATTAAAATTTTAATCTCCTTGGGATTTTCTGGGCTTTTCGCCCTGCACACGCCACCCTTGGCAGCCTACGCCATCCCTGTTCTTGCATTATTTTATTTCTTTTTCCCTTAATTTCTGTCATAGTTCAATAAATGTATTCTACAGTTTGATTATCACACAATTAATCATGCTTATTTTCTTTAACTGATTTTTCTTTGTAATCCTTAATCATTTATTCAATTAGGGTCGTTACAGTTATATAATTTATTATGATCTACTCATAAATTTTAATTAATATGAATGGTTATATGTTGGTTATGAATGGTTATATGCTAGTTATGAAATTGTGAAGATGTTAGGGTAGCATTTCTCTAATTAAATTTATGTTTTATAAGGCTCTGTAGGAAGAGACCTTATAGAAAGAATAACATACCCAAGAAGATCATCAAGATTAACATTACCATGTGTGCAAGAATAGTATACTCAACCAGAGTTCCACAGATCTAAGATTATTGCTCTCTTTTTAGTATATTTTTTTTGCATTTGTTTAAACCAAACTTACATCACGAAGTTCCAAAACTTCCAAAATAGTTACTCTCCATATTAATCCATTATTTTCATAAATATTTAATTTTGTTTTATAATCAAATGCTCTTTCAAAATTGCCTACATGATCTAAACAAAGTAAGATGATATCTAGCAAATTTTTAAAGAGAAAACTTGTGTTCTTGGTAACAAATTTTAGTGTTCAGAGTTAGATAATACCCTGAAAATGAATTCACTTGTGTATGTAGAAAGTTCACAAATATCCATATTAATCCATTCTTCCAGGAAAATATGTATCTCCTCTTATGTGGTGCAATAGATGTTCTCATATAATCAAATTCCCTTTCAAATTAAAGGACTCAAAAATTTCTATATTAATCCATTCTTTCAAGAAAATACTTATATCTATGAAATTTCACAAATCTCCATATTAAAATAAATTCTTCCAAGAAAATGTTTATCTCCTCTTCCTACGGTGGAATAGATGTTCTCATATAAGCTTTCATGTACATGCAGAAAACACAAATATGTACACATATTAAGTCATTCTTCAAAAACCATTTAAATATTTCATCTTTTTTACATTGTATGTATTCATATTACATATAATCAAATACTCTTTGAAATATGTCTTCATCATGATCTAAACATAAGTGAGATCATGCACACACATACCTTATTTGTAAATCTACAAATGTTGGTTTGTGGTTAGTAAGAAATTAGTTAAGAGTTTGGAAATACCCCAAGAAGGAATTCACTTCATTGTATGCAAAAAACACAAATCTCCATATTACGCCATTCTTGGACAAGAAGGCAAGGAATGCAATCGAAGAAAATTTAGAATCTTCCCCTTTTCTGATGTGGGATAGAGTTTGTTCTCAAATAATCAAATACTCAAGTTCAAAATTATCTGCATTAGGATCTAAAGTTTAAACATAAATAATATCATGAACAAGATCATGTAATCATATTTTTAAATATAGAATAGTTCTAGTTCACACTCATGATCTAATCTTAAATAAGATAGGTATCTAGCATATTGTTAAATCTAAGTGAATTTAGAATAGTCCCTCTTTCTGGTGTGGGATCTATATTTTGTTCTCATATAATCAAATGCTATATTTCAAAATTAGGTTTTCATCATGATCTAAACATAAATAAGATTGAATGTACCATTTTAGAAGATGATAAACTTATACAGGAGTTCTATATATTTAAAAATGATTGATCGAAGCATTGAAAAGTTATATAGACACTAGTTGAGTAACTCTTATATGAATAGGAAAGTCTTAATTAAAAAGTTGATCAAACAAAAATTTGAAACAGTAAAAAAAATAAAAATACAAATTCAACACAAATAAGCTTGAACACTTATATATTAAAGGCCCAGAATAAAAACAAACTAAAATTCACTAATGTGCAATGTACATACATTTAAGCATCATCATGAATAGACACATCATTCTCCTATATGGATGCATCCTCCTCAATACCAATCTCTCACACTCTCTTCTCCACATTTCCCTATAACACATTTCAAATTTGTACATTTGAAAATTAAAACTAAATGATTTTAACACATTAAATTGTAGTTTTAAATTTTGAAACATGTAATACCTGTGATGTTCCAACCTGAATATCATCAACCACACAAGAGGATGGTATTCCCATGGTCGGTTGAGTCACAGTCTTACCCACCATACCCTAAGATTCAATAAATTATATATTGTTTAAGACATTTTTCTTTTAAATTAATAATTTAAATGACATTGCAATTTTCATATATAACTAAATTTGTTTTCAACATGCAATGAACTCCCACCCTTTTCAAACTCTTCCAATGAGAATCAGAACAAGCATGCCTAAGTAGTGGGAGATGGAATAGGAATCGATGAACAATGCAACTAAGAATTTTAGAGTTCAATGTGTTCACATTAATACAAAAACATAAATTTCATACATATGTTGATTATTCAATAAGTTGTGAAGATTGGACAACTAAAGTGCTCATATGTGGGTAAACACATACCTGATTCAACCAATCCAAATTTAAACTCGATGAATCAAGTCCCCTATTAACTTGAGATTCATTTAAAATATGACCAAACTACAATTAATGACGATAATAACGCAATTATTTCTAAAGATACAATGATATTTATCTAGATCTAGAACTACAAGAAAACTATCCTCAATTGCATGAAAAATTTACTAATTGTAACACATACCAATCTGGTGTACGGTTCATTAGTTTGAATTAACTCCTTCCAACCATTATGGAAAAAATTTGCATACTCACATATATCTTCTATGGACATGGAATCTATCTCCTCATTTTTTTGGTTAACAAAATTGGCTCAAGAATTGGCTTCAGCTCTCTGACGATTCAAACCAACATCAACACCATAAAAATTTGATCCTAATTTTCCTCTGATTGCATTCCTGGCCTCTTTTCCAACATCTGATGTATCTCGCATCTCTGAATATGAGGCAAATTCCCCTATTGGACAAGATACCAAAGGTCATGGAGGCCTCTTCAATATTGCATTTCGATATGCCCCTTTTTGATCATATGTTTATCCTTTACCAACCCCATAATAACTGGACGGTAGGCTAGTATAATCAGGGTTCATTCCCATGAAAAATTCTGCATAAAAGAGTTTAGAAAAGTGATGTGGAACCTCATCATTCCAAGAAAACTTCCCATATGCTTCCAAAAATCTATTATAAATATGTCATGCTATGTTGGAGTGCTTAATCTATTGCACCTTCAACATATTTCTCTTTGGCCCCTCTTTGAAATTGAACATAGAAATTGCATCTTCTTTTGAAACTCTATTTTTTACTACTTCCCATTTATTGGGGCCCATCACCTTTGACTTTCATCTCCTTATCAAATCGATAAAACTATCATTCGTTGGCCCCATATTTTGATATTCCATAAAGTTCTGCAATGAATGAAAAACAATCTCCAAGCTTCGCTTACTCTCTCCTCAAATCATTTTTCAACTTTCTTTTAACACATGAGCATTGTTCGAGGGTCATTGATTCAACATACCCTTCCTAAAGAAGCTCATCACCAACATTTGAGGGATAGGTGGATGTAGGCATGTAATCTTCTATTTCTTGATAACGCCCCCTGAATCCACCTTCACCGTCTTCACCAACATTGGAATATTCATGAAAACCACTCTCTCTTTCATTATATTCTCTCACATTAAACTCATCCTCTACACAAAGACACATTTGAAACTAATTACAACATTTAACAAAAACATAAAACATAAAAAAAAACAAAAAAACATATATATAAAACATAAACATAAATACACAAATACAAAATCAAAAACAATTACCAAACATATTTTCTTGTCATGATGTATTCCCTACATTATTCGGTGTTGGATTATTAATGTGCAACCTATATAATAAAGTTTCATCCATAGCACTATTTTGATCACTTTGTATGAATGATTTATTCATCGATTCATCGATAATCTCTTCATATGACTAGATTTCCTTTGGTCACTAGTTGCCCCTCCCAAGCTTCCCTGCCTTGCTGAGATATGAGTCTCCGACATCCTCAATGTCTCATTCAAAAAAGGGATTCCTCTTCCTCCTTAATTCGATAGCCTAGAGCATTTGTGATGCATATTTGGAGACTATTGTCTCGACATCTCGCCTCAATAGATATTCTTTGAAAATCCATAAATGTGAAAGTTCATAAGCTATAGAAACATAAAATGGAAATATAATTTATAAAACAACTTGAAGGCATTTAAGCATTTATAACAACTTAAAAGCATCAAATACAATTCTTTTGTCCCACTCTTTAGTTATATTTGTGACTATGATGCTATATATAATGAACATGAAAATATTTAAATATAAAATAAATGTAACATGTAGAAGATAATCTATATCTATGTGTAATTTTTTTTTATAATGTAAATTTTTTTTAATTAAAAAGGTTAGCAAATCCAATGATGTGAAATGTACATGTGAAATTTGAGATCCTTAACATTTAAATTAATGTATTTTTCATATTAAAGAGTTATTTAAATTATTTAATATTCCTACCAAAGTGAATTTGTTATGGTATATTTTGGATAAGGAGACTCGTCCTTAGTGTACCAAAGCATAGGAAAATGCTTGTGTCCTACTCTTCAAGAATAATCAATAAAATATAGTACATGAGACTACGGATGGAGGGAAATAATGAGTAAAAAATAATATGTTTTGTACTCGTTATCCCTCATTTGCATCCTCATATATGAGGGTATGAAGGTGAGGGTGGGTGTGGGGATAGGGGGAATAATGAGTAAAACATAAGAGGGTATATTTTACTCAATATCTCCCCCAACACTCATATAAGTGAGACATGTGTCTTCAATATCATGGTAGTGAAACCATGGTACAAATGTTGGTGAAATCATGATACAAATTCTTTATTTAGGGTTTTATTAGGGTCTTTTTCCCTGTTTAAAAATTGATAGGGGATTTCCCTCTAGGAGAGTCCAATGCAATTTGGTTTGGGATCTCAACCAATTTTCACTCTTACATATTTTCATTCTCAATATATTTTAAGAAACTACAAAAAAGGTTGAGTACTAGATCCAAAGCTTATGTGACTAAGGAATAGCTAGATGAAGCTTTCATAAATGAAATGAAGTATTTTTTGTAGGGAAAATGAGTTAGGGAACTTGAATCTATTATCACTAGAAGTCATAGCTAGATTGTTGTAGATGTAAGCCTAATACCCATCCAAATGTAAAGAATGATTTTTTTAAAAATGTGGAAAATGGATGTAAACTCAATTTAAGATCTCAATCACAGATCATTCCATGAAATACACACCAGCAAGAAAGGCATTTAAAGGCTTCAAATCAGGGTTTAAAAGATAGAAATGATAGATGGAATACTTAGCAAGGAAAGTGTAATATGTATATCAGTTTACATTAGGTATTTCTAACACACATATGAAAGAAAATTCATTTGAATAAGAAAATATAAATTCAAAGAGAAAACTACTCTGATAAATTTGCATGCAATATCACAATAAATCTTTTACTGCAATAAAGAAACAATAGCCTGATGAATCCTTCAAAAAATAATGATATCAAAGTGAGACAAAAAAGAGATGATAATGAGAATAAGACTGATTTCCACCATTAAAAATTTCTTGGATCTGGTCCATACATCAGGAAAAACTTTGCTACAAAAATGACAATACTAAAGATAAGAGTTTCTCTGTTTAACCAATTGAACCCTTTTCACTCTTGCAATGCCCTTAAAATAACTAAACTTATCAAAATATAGATTTACAATCCACCCCTAAACCTCCACATAGGATTCCATGCCTAATGGAAGCGTGGCAACAGGTGTACAAAAAAACAAAAAAAAATTATATTTTAAAGGAAAATGTTGGCAACATATACAACAATTCTCAACAACTTGATGATGTGTATTTATGTTTTCATATCCTTGAGGAAGGTGGCCTACCAAA
Source organism: Picea sitchensis (assembly GCA_010110895.2). NCBI lineage: Eukaryota > Viridiplantae > Streptophyta > Pinopsida > Pinales > Pinaceae > Picea > Picea sitchensis. The sequence continues at coordinate 43,323 of SNQJ01S0030195.1, forward strand.
GTGAAACTGATCCTCTAAGTACTGGTACGAGCTCCCCTTAATAGTTGGTAGCTTCCTTTCCCTCCAATATCTTTAAAATCCCGAGTTCCTAGTGCAACGCTGCAAACTGTTCTGAAACAGCCAGTTCATAGCGCCAATGAGTCCAGGCACTACGAACTTTCCTGTAGCATCTTGTTTTCTCTTTGAAAGTGTTTCAAAACCTTAAAAATTCTACTAGGGGTCTAGATATGCTACAAATTCATTACCCTGATATATCCTTGGAGAAAAACACAAAAATTGCTAAGTCTAGCTCAAAACTCATAACCATCATTAAATGTTGTAAATGTATGTAAAAGAAATTTTTTGACAAAAATAATGTTGGTTTTAGAAGATCATTTGTGTTTATATTTTTGTTTTGGAACTTCTTATGGTAGCTACCTAATCCAACATGTTTAATTTTCTCTTTGTTTCTTCTTCTCTGAAAGGTTGTAACTCTACCTTCAATTTTTTTATTTTAGCCTGGTGGGTTTTGTTCTGCCTGTAGACATTCGTGAGTTTCTTGTGAAGGGGAAACAACCTCTTATCCATGAACCTTTATTTCTAAATTGTTTCCTCATACACATCCAACATCTCCTTTATCTTTATCCTGGAACCCAAATCTTCCTTGTTCAACTTGTCAATTTCATCTCTTGCTTCCTTGAGCTGCCTCCTGAGCCTTTTGAAGGTAGGGTTGCTTTCATGCTGAGGAGTGTTGATGTCAATAACTTATGTGGGATGCTTAGAATACTGAGATCTATATTTTTGTTGGGCTGAAATCTCTGATGTATCATCCTTTATGAGAACATGCTTCTTGGTTATTGACCTAGTAAAGGGTCTTCTAGGTTTGACTTTGTCTGCAACAACTGGTGGGGAAAAGGAAAGCATTTTTCCTTTCAAGCTTCTTGGTTTTCTTAAGGAATCTATGTGGGGATAGGATCTCCCATAGGTGAAATTTCTCTATTAAGAGGTTGTGAAGGACCACATATTTCTACTTCATCAGTAACCCTGACATATTTATCACTCCTAGTCACCCTGTTCTTCTTGTTTGAATATGAATGCACAGTACTCTCAACAAGAGTGGGAGTTTGTATTTTGGACTATGGTGTAGGAGAAATGTCTAACTGAAAATGTGATGTAGTTAGGAAATTTTCCCAAATAATGTTAGTTTTCTTTAACTCTTCCATTACTAACATCTTGATAAGACCAGAGTGGAAAAAATTGGTATCTAAATGTTTTGACTTAGTCTGGACTCTTTCTAACATCTTACCAATACTCTTGAAAAGATAGAATGGAAGGTTCATGGATTATTTTCCATTGAATTGCAATAGTAATATGATGTGGTATTGGTATACCATATTGAACCTCCCTTCACATGTGAAGAATCTTTGGATTACCCTGAGCATCTTGTCAAAACATTCCATCATGTCACTTATGGGCACTTCGTTAGACAGTTTGTCTTCTTGATATTCAATCTTAAGAAATTATTTTGAGAAATAATATTTTAATGACATGGATTTAAACTGTTTCTCACCCCACTCAGGTATATTTGTTTCTACATAGATAGAATGCTCTGAAACTTCAAACTCGAACATCCCCACCTTAGTATTTGTACCATTAAAATTAAGTGCAAACTCCTTAGCCACTTCAGGATGTCCTCTCTGCATGTTTTGAAAAATATTGAGACAACCCACCCTCTGGAAAGATTCCCTGAACAATGGTTCAAAGTTAATGAGTTTCATGTCATATGGTTCAGTCCTCACAATCTCTCCCCCCTTTTGAGTCTTCTTATTTTTTTGACTATCCATAATCACTTCTTGAAGAACACTTTATGTAAACTCTTATGACAGTTGGTATGTGAAAAACAAGGTAAACAAGAAATTTAGGGTTTGATGACAGAGCTGGTTTTCCTAGAGTTCACCTTGTCTAAAAAATTATACACAACAGTGGTATGGAATGGAGAAAAATTCAAAAGGAAAGGTAAGAGGGGAATACACTGATAGTTTTAGTGAAAAATGCAGACAGGTAAAAAATAAACTCTATAAAAACAAGGTTTTAGCAACACCAGTATCAATTTGCGACACCAGTATGGTATGAAATTGAGCTTGTTTATATAAAGGATTGACCATATTCTTCATGTTTGATATGGATCTCATACAATTGGTTAATATTGGGTCTTAGACTAATTTCAAAAGACAAGATTTTTGACAATCCGAAGAAAGAGGATTCACAATGCCAGTTTGCAGCACGTAATGGTGATGCAGAGTTAAATCAAGAAGTTCACAGCACTGAGATATCAGTGGGAAAAATGGCTTGTTTGCATAAATAATGATGGGATGACCTTAAGTTAAAAATTTGACTAATAGAAAGGGTTTATAGTGCCATATCAGTGGGTTTGAGAGTTGGCAACACATGGACATTAATAGTTCGCAACGCCAGTAATTCAAAACATCTTTAATTCCTCTGTCAACATTTAAACAACATGCAAATCATCAAGGAATACATGATATATCTGGATTTGATGCTGGTATTTTGTGAACCTGAGTTGGTTTTAGAGAATGGCATCCAAACTTGAACAGTCGCCTTCAACTAGTTCACAGCACCAGTTTGCAGTGCCAATTTCATAATCTAGTAGTGCGCTTCAAGGAAATTGTTAGAGTTTTATGTGACATAATCCTTGAAAATCAAATGGATGAAAGCATTGAAAACCATGAAATACCCCTTCACACATTTCCAAATTTCAATAATGAAAGTTAAGTGCATGAGGTACTTCTTAGTACGTTGTGAACTTTTAGGTGAGTTGGCAACAAATAAACCCAACCTTTGACTTCACCTCTAAATGGTTGCAAAGTGACATAATGGAAACTTGTGTATACCTTTGAGACAATACATGTCGTGATGATGATGGTTTTATACCAAGAGTGTGACCCATGTGGACACTTATTCTTTTCATGATGAATAATCCCATAACACTAAGGCTCTAAAACATGACTAAAACAATACTATGCTTATAAAAAACAAAAAAATGAGTTATGACATGCAATATAATCCAACGTCTAATACTTAAAAACCCTATGACTCAAAACAAGGCAAAACCAAGGTGTTTTGACCCCCTACAAATCCTATGTGTTAACATAATCCTTATACCTCAACCCAATATTTCAAGATGAAGAGGGGGAGATAAACCCTTCAGAACAAAGGACCACACACCTCTAGGGAACAATTGTTGCCACCACCATGAAACTCATAAAGCTATGGTTCTAAGCCAAGGTTCTAAATGTAGATGGTGATGCAATATGAAGGAACGCTAATTTAACTAGTACCTTATAGAATATTAAGATATAGGATATATGAACTTGCAAATTACTAAAAGAAAAGCGTCATAACTAATAAAATTGAAACAAGGAAAAATAACATAAAATTTCTTAAAGAGTTCAAAATTGTCAAAGAGCATCCTTGAATAGTTTTATGAACCTTCCTCAAGCATAATATTCATGTTGATAAGGATCCAATAGAAGGGTCAAATGAACCTTTTTGTAGCATAGTATTTTCTTCAAGGATAATAATAGGGAAGGGTCAATTGACCCTTCCTTGAGCAAAATATATTCATTGTAGAGGAGCATAGGGAAGGGTATGTCAATCCTTCCTCAAGCATAGCATTATTTTCAAGGGATAACCTAAGGAAAGGTTGACCAAACCTTCCTTGAGCATAGTATTTTGATTGTGGGGAGCATGTGTAAGGGTTGGTTAACCCTTTCTCAAGCATAATATTATTTTTGAGGGAGAGCCTAAGGGATGATCAACCCTACTTCAAGCAACACAGGTAAGGGTTGTTCAACCAATGGAAGTGTCAATTCAAAATATGATCTAAATATTAGACCTAAATATGATATTATTTATTATGATCTAAATATTAGATCTGCTAGTGGTGAATTCAAAATATCTTACTTGGTTCTTTCGTTTTCATAAGAGTTATGGTGTTGCATGCATGAATCCTTATTTCATCTCTATTTTGAATCCATATACCTTTAAGAATACAACAAATAAAAGTAGGGTTTTTTGAAACATTCTTGTGACAAAACTCACCAACAATACTCCTATGAATGATAGTATATTTTCCCAATGAAAATCTATTTTCCAAATTCAAAAGAAGGTTTGGTGAAAGGGAGGTGACATGCACCATTGTTAGGTTTCTCTACCAAGTATGTATAACCGTGAGGAGATTGGTTAATTTTTCATTTTCCTCCACTAATCGAAGTTTTTTTCTTGTTTGGTTACTTCCCAATAATTCATGACAAGAAAATGACATACAGTTTCACTTGTAATTCGTCTCCTAACAAAGCTAATTTCAGGCTACTTTTTGACCTAGGTTCAATGGAAACACACCCTATTTCCCATTCCACTATTGGTATAGGTTTTTTTTCTTAATCCATGGTCAAGCCATCATGATTAGTGGATGTGTCAAAGGTTTTTCAATTATGGAATTTCAGCCATTGCCTCATGTGGAATTGACTTCTTCTTGACCTACATGGGCATGAATTTACATGCTTATTCTCCTCCTTGGAACAAATTAAACATGTGAATCTCCCTACAGATTGGGTAATTCAATTGATTTTCCATCATCATGTCTAGGGTTAACCCTTAGTCTTTGTTACACATCAAAATTACTCACTTTAATGCTGACCTATTGTCGGCATGACTAGCGTCGCAAGTGTCGCAAACATCATACTGCCATATTGTCTATGTCATATCTCTAACAACATCACATGGACACTTAAGGCACCTTCAAAGACTGGTTTAAGGAAGATAAATCATTTTATTAAGAGTACAAATAATTTTCCATGAAGAAAACTACTTAAAAATGAAGTTTGAAGAGCAGTGCTCCCCTACCCACTGTCAGGGAGTGCTACCGCTCCCTAGCCTCCTTTGGGGGAGCATTATAGCACTCTGGACACCCTTTTGGGGGATCTCTAGGCATTTTTGAGGAAAGTTTGGGAAACACTCCCCTACCCACTGTCAGGGAGCACCAACACTCCCTAACCCTCTTTGGGGGAGTGTTGCAACCCTCTGTGTACCCTTTTGGGGGAGCGTTGGCCTGTTTGAGGGGAGCGTTATGCTGTTGAGAAAATTAGGGGAAGATCCCCCTTATCTTGGAAATTAGTTGGCTTTGAATCTGAGGTCAAGGTTGGATCTTAGGGAGGATCCACAACTAAAGGAGAAAGATCCTCAACCTATCCCAAGAATCTATAAGGTGGTTGGGTCTCTCCAAGCTTATATAAGGAGGCCTTATCATGGTAAAAGTGTATGGAGAAATAGCAAGGCATCAAACTTATGATCTCATAAGGAAGATATCAGTGAAGTTATAAGCATTATGTTGGTGGATGATTTGAGCAAAGGTTCTGGACAAAGAGAGCTTGGTGAAGATGTTGCATCTACATCTATGGTTGTAAGAACTTTACTTTGTTTTCATTAATATAAATATGTTCTTGGCCTGTTTCTTTCAAGGTTGTGTTTGTTCTACATGAACTTGTCTCTATTAGATAGATCTAGTTTCAAGCTAATATTAGTAGAATAGGAAGTTTGTTATGTCTTTGTTTGTTTGCATGACTTATCGAGAAGCTTAGGGATCAAAGCTCAGCTTGGACTGTGCGAGGATGAACATCATTTAAAAGGTACTCATTTCTTCCTCTTCTCTATACTTAAGTTTAACTAGATTTAAAAGGATGTCAGTGACCAACATTAGCACCCTTTCTGTCTTGGTCTTAGGATTCTAGAGCCCAAGAGGGAATCCACTTGTCCTTAGGGGGATTCTCATGTAACGGTCTTCTTATAGGTCTAGTGAGGATGAGGCTCTAAACAATTTGGCTTTCTTTTGCATGATCTTGGCTCTCAACTTCGCAATATTTTACAAGTTTTGGGTATTTATGTTGATGGGGTGAACATTTTTTATTCCAATTAAACTATATATGGTTGCAAGCCTAAACACTATAACTAAATATCGTTTTAAGGAACTATTGAATTCATACTTGTATTCAAATTCTTTTGATGTCGATGCTTATGAACTTATCAATTTTGGTTTGCTAGATTTGATTGATACATAGTTGCATATTTATATATATAAATTATGTTTTCAATAAGGACAAAATGTATGATTATAGTATGTAACTTCTTTATGATTTAAAAGAATATGAATTGTTAGCAAAATTCATTTATTGTGTTTACAATATTAGGGTTTTAAGTGGAATTTTAAAAGGGATAGATCTATCAAAAATCCAAATCAGGTTACTATATAATGGATCTTTCGATAACTATATACATTAATTTAGGGATATAATGCAACTAATTTAAATATTTACTTTACAAAGAAATACATATAAAGGGGAAAGAAAAAACTGAGAAGTTTAAACACAATGTAAACAACTTACTCTTGAGAAATATAGCATTAACAATACCCAAAATTTTCTTGCACATTTTTTTAAACATAAATTGTCATTTAGTATAACATAAATTGGTTTCTCCAAGGAACCTATTGAAGTTGGTTAATGATAATAAATCTAAGCATATGGATGCAGTCTTATCCTCGTTGTTTGGATATAATTTAAGCTAGTGTATTCTTCACTGGACATGGACTTGATAAGGGTTATAGTGTTATTCATTGAATTCATCCATGTTCATGTGCATGGACATGCCCGAATTCAGGCATGTCCATGCACATGGAAAAGGTCGAATTTGGCCCTGTCTATGTGCATGGAAAAACCAAATTTAGGTTTTTCCATGCACGTGGATAGGGCCGAACACTCACTCTCATTTTTATCCCTCTGATAAAAATTTGGGTTTCGGTCCCTAATAGGTATGTTGACCACCAAGCTTTAATTCCTAAAGGTTTTATAGGTCAAAGATTTCATTATTTCCAGTTTCAACCAAGGAGGTTAGATGGTGTTGTTTTCCTTGGTTGTGGGTATGTATTTGTATCTGGTTACTGGTCAATTTACTTTTGCTTATAGGTATCCCCGGTTTGGGTAAATTAGTAGTTTTGATTCATCATATTCAACTTGGTTTGTGTTTTCCCCTAATGTTGTCTTTCTATCTCTCCCTTGATATGTTATTGTTGTAACAAGAATGTTTGTTGGTGAATAAAGGAGGTTACTGGTGGGATAATAAAAATTCTTTGTTCCTAGTTATTTTCCTCATAAATGAATGAAGAAACTAGTGAGGGTAGTGTGTCTATTGTGGTGAGCCAATATTTGCAAGTGGTTTTCTCATATGTTTCTACAAGGGTATATTGTTTCTAGGTTATATGGGGTTGTCACACTCTTTTCCTTTGATTAATGTGATAACGAAGGATGACCTAGTTGAGTTTAGAGGTATTATAGGGAATTAAGTATAGGTTGTTAGATATTGTAATTCTTTGTAGGATGGTTTCTCTTGTTTTCGGGGAGGATATTCCCTTGCACCCAATGCACCTGAATTCGGGCATGTCCATGCACGTGGACAGGGGGGCCGAATTCGCCCCCTGTCCATGCACATGGACAGGGGTCCTAAATTCGCCCCATGTCCATGCACATGGACAAGCCTGAATCCGTCACATGTCCATGCACATGGAATTGACCAAATTCATCCTTATCCATGTGTATGGATGGGCCCAAATCCATAATCCTTCATGAAATTAACAAAAACACCTCGGAATTATTTCTTGAAAAGAAGCTAGAAAACATAATGAAGCTTCTTGTGATGTTATCATGACATAGTGGTTAGTATATTATAAACAATTGTTGATTTTTTGTACTGTTAGACAATGAAGTTTTCATAGCTAAGTTCGGTTTGGTTGTCAATGAATTTTTATAAAATCTTCAAATGAAAAGTTTCACCAACTCTCCTTACAAACATGAAATTAAATAAATAATAATAATCATTCCACTATCTGTTCCATACTCTCAAATTCGAATAATTAAAGTAAGCATTGCTTCGTCTTAAATTTTTGTTATAAAACTCGAATTACTAAAATTAAGCGTTGCTTCATCTTAAACCTTCGTTATAATACAATAGAGATCATTTTTGTACAATTAAATTGTTATTATAAAAGTAAATTAAATATCCATTGAAGTTGTTAATGACTATTGTTCTATTCAGAATTCAATTCTCCTTTGACACCGACTCATTCCTAATAATGGAAATAAAGAATAAAAACTCTATATTGTGAAGTCCATAGAGTAAGGAGAGGTGCTATAAAATATAATTGACATTGATAGTATAGGCAAATGTCCAAACAAAAAAGTTGTTGACATTACTTAATTAATAAATTATTTAAAATATAATGAATTAAAGACAAGTTTGAATTCGGCCCTGTCCATGCACATGGACAGACCAAATTCAACGATTTTTCTAATACTACCTACAAAACAATTAATAACTATATCCACAAAAATTAAAGACTAACTACAAAACAATTAAAAACTACCTACAAACCAATTTAAAACATACCTAAAAACAAATGCGAACGTCCACCACCGACGAACGCCATGTCCACCACCGACGAATGCCAACGTCCACCACCAATGAATGTCAATGACCACCACCAACGAACGTTCAACAAAATCTCACCATTTCGAAAAACTATCATATGGCCAATGGGTGGGTGACATATAAAACTTATTTCGGCCGAAAGAATTTGTCGGTCGAAAAATATTTTGGTCGAAAAGATGTTGTCATATGAAAAAATATGTCCATATGATTTAGTACACAACAGTTGAGGGCATCATCATGGTACCATTCGATTTGACATCAAAAGGTTTGGCCAAAAATTGTTTCGGTAGAAAAAAAAATTCTTTCAACTAAAAGAATGATTTCGGCCGAAAAATGTCGCTAGGAATTTTGAAGACTTGATTCTCACAAAAGTGTAACAAACCTTCATGATTTTACCCATCTTCGTTTGGTTGAATTCACTTATAATAATGGGTATCAAGAATAATTTAATATTAACCCATTTGAAGCCTTGTATGGCATAAAATGCAACACACTAGTGAGATGGGATAACCTGGTAGAAAAAGGCATTATTGGGCCATAATTTCTAAGAGAAATGGAAGAGAAGATGGTAAAAATAAAGAAGAATATAAATACTGCACATGATAGGAAAAAGAGTTATGACAACAAAGGAAGAGGACGTAGGGAATTTAAAGTGGGTGAGAATGTGTTTCTGAGGAAAAAAGGAGTTCATTGAAATTAGGAATTTACCCAAAGTTTTCAGTGAGATATTGTGGTTCGTTTGAAGTTCTAGAGAGGATAGACCATGTTTCCTACATGCTTTCATTGCCTACATCCATGATATTTTACAACATGTTTCATGTGTCTTTATTAAAGAAGTATATGTTTGATCCTAACCATGTGATTGATTGGATTGTGATCTAGGTGGAGCACGATGGATACTTTCAGGTGGATCCAGTGTGTGTACTAGACTAAAAATTAAAATTTCTCAAGAACTGAGACATTATCCTGGTAAAGGTTCAATGGACCTACTACAGTTTTGAGGACACTATATGGGAGAATGAAGAGGCCATGCAGGAAGAGTATCTACCACGTTTTGCATATTGTTTTGGAAATATGAAATTACCTTTGTACATATGTGTACAGAGACTCCATTTTGGTGCAATTGAAGTTCTTGGAGCCACAACTCTGAGACTTCCTGTTCAATTTGTCCTATATCCCTGGAAGGAAAGTGGGACAACCTAAGGGACTACAATGTAGAGAATTTGTTAGAGACCTAACCTCCCTAGCTCATCACATAGGTAGAATAATATATTTTCCATGTAATAAAGGTTAACATTAGTTAATAAGGCCTAATTAACAATGTGAACAAGTCTAATGTAAGAAGACTTAATCTAAGGTTTTTCTTCTAGAAAGATATTCCACTAGAATGTTCTTTAGAAAATAGAATTAGTATAAATAGGAGTAGAAGGCATGAGAAAGTCTTTTCTTGAGAATTATTGTAATAGATCTCTGCACTATTGGAGGTTTCCCCTCAAAGAGGCAAGTGAACTTGGATTTCTATCAATAAAGGTATCATTTTTGGTGTTGTGATTCTCTATATCTTGTTGTTTCGCTGGTATTTGTTGCAATATTTATGATTTTTCATATTATAATACATTTGGTACCTTACAAGTGTTATCAAAGCTCTTTCCCCTATAGAAATTGTGGGTAAATCTTTTTCACAGTAGATATGTGTACTACGAGTGTCTTTAAAGCATAAAGATTTGTTGTTCAGTGGGTAAGCTTGCACCTAGGGAAGACTACATGCAAGAAATATATATGGTTTCATGAGCTTACTCGAAACAAACCTTTCACCTTGTTGGAGACCTCTACAACCCATGTTGGTACCCCTTCGATTATTACCACATTAGAAAGAATATGTACATGGCCATCACTCCCATGTACTGATAGGTATATCGAGAGTCCCCTAGGTCTCCTAAAACCAACTCCAAATTAGTAGATCGACCACCTAAATTCTATAGTGACACCAAGAGAAACACTCAGTAATATACTCTCTAGTACCTGGGTAATCAGGTAGTATCGTTAAGGATACAATCAATCATCCTTATTTGGTACCCTGAGATATTGGTATGAGTATTGATGTTCAACCCCGCACGTATATCAAAGATCTATAACACAGGGTAAACCCTTGTCTGTAGGAACCTTGAAAACCCTAACCCTTTGGAATGGAACATAACATAAAAGGAATAGAAGGGATACCTTGTCACGCAACCATGCCCCCAACATTCTAGTTGTGAAATTCCTACACATTTTTTCCTATTAAAAATTTGGGCATTTTGTCATAAATCCGCATGAGTAAAAAAAAAGTGTAGTGGTCCCACCAGAACCCTTTTTCAAGACCTATCCCATTGGATTCCTCTCTTTTCCCTGATCATCGTGGTATTTATCTTTTTTCACTAGTTTTTTACCCGTGGACCTAACCCCCTTCCTAGCACCTTTATTTTCCACCTATCCAATTAGCTTCCTCTTGTCTCCCTAATCACAACGGTATACATCAATTATCACCCTTTTTCAATGGACCCACTCCCCCTTCTAGGCACCCCTACTACCCAAATGGCCACCACTTGCAACCAAGAACTCATTAACCTACAAAATGTATCCAAATAGCACAAGGAGTCCATCAAACAAATGACTTCTGACATCGCTTTAACTAATTCCTGAATTTCAAACTTAACTAACCAAGTTCAGGGTGAATTTGACTAAGTTTGGGGTGAATTTGACCGATTCCATGGAAAATTTGAACTCCTCAATTGTTGATTTGATGAAATTTAATCCACACTCATTAAAGTGTTGAACCTATCGTAGGGAAATCCCTCATGTGAACAACCTTCACACTTTAAAGGTGTTGACTCCTCCCATACTATGGCCTTTCACTCCACCTTCATTCATCGTGACCCTTGTCTTCCCATTGTTGAGGTCAAAAAATTTGATGGCTTGGATCCCATCGGTTGGGTCACTCAAATGGAGAATTATTTTTCTTTGCATGAAATTACTAATGAATTGGCCAATATTCATTATGGTGTTCTCTATATATATACTAAACATTGGAAATGGTGACAATGTTGGTTGTCGAGACAGATTATCTTCCTGATTCAGAGGTTTGCTTCAATCATTATTGGATCCCATTTGTTGACGGGTGGTGTGGGAGACCTTCCCCCCCACTACTATAATTAGGGGGGTCTAGGGTGATAAGTGACAATTAATGGAGCCCCCCCCCCCTGGAATGGGATTTGGGGGCAATGCCCCAAAGAGAAATTTTGGGAAAACTTGTAAAATATTGCAATTTCATAATCAATCTGGACCGTTCATTATAAGTTTGCAAATCCGATGGTAGAATTTATGTTTTGGGGGGGGTTCCCTAGAAGGAAACCCTCTTTTATGAGGTAATTGTATTGCAGTTGTGTGAGATAGTGAATATTGTATTGTGAGGGAGGAGATTGTGAGAGAAAGAAGAGGAAGTTACAATGAGTGTGTTGTAGGTTGTATCCCTTCATTTTGTTGGATAATAAAAAGGAATGACCTAGCAATTTCTCTAGTGGACGTATCCCATGCTGGGTGAACCATGTGTATCTGTGTCTCTATTGTATTGTGTATCTTTTATTTTTTATTTAATCATTTGTTTTATTGTATTGTTCTGCGATATTTTTTTTCTAACAGGAAAGAGTATAAAAATGCACACCAAGGGTATGTTTCTTAGACATGGTTTGTTGTAGAGCTTTATGAATGCTTTGACACAAACACCCATCATTTAGGTCATTTGACCAAGTTTAAATAGTCTGGAATAGTGGAAGACTTTATAACTCTCTTTGAGCACGTGTCTTTCAAAATGGATGGCATGTTAGATGCCTTCTCCGGGGAATGCTTTATCAGTGACCTAAAGGATCAAATCCATGCCCAAGTCCTCATGGCTCACCCCTAGAATTGGTTGGAATATACTAAATGCAACAAAGAAGAACAACATATTGTCTCAACCAAAAAAATAAAACCCTCCTTTATTCCTCACCCTAGACCCCCCAATCCCACCTCTTCTGCTACTCCTCTCAAGATTCATAAATTAAGTAGGGAAAAAATGGTTGAACTCCAACTCAAGGCCCTTTGCTATAATTTTGATGATAAATATTTTTCGAGGAACAAGTGCAAAGAATGGAATCTTTTTATGGATATTTCTAAGGATGTTTTTGATGTGGATGTTGATGTTTCCCATGTTGAAGAGATACCCCAAATCGATGATCCTACTCCACCTTATGACCCCCCCAAAGTCGAATTGCTAATTTTTCTAAATGCCCTGAGTGGCTTCTCTGCTCCCCAGACCCTTAAGTTAATTGACTACATTTAAAATAGGAAATTCATCATTCTATTTGACAGTGGAAACACCCATAATTTTTTTTCATTGCTACATTCCCCAAGAAGTTAATTGTTATATATGTGTCATCAACAATTTTCAGGACATGATTGCCAATGGAGGTTCCATGAAATGTGGGGGGCATTTTGAAAATGTGTTCCTCCAAATTGGTTAGTACCACCTGAAAACTCACATGTTTTATATAGACATGGGTGGTTGTGACATCGTTCTCGGTGTTGAATGGTTACACACTCTCTACCCTATTATCATGGATTTTAAAGACCTCACCATGCAATTCCAACAGGAGGGAAACCTACATAAGTTCCAAGGCATCATGTTTGGGTTCTTTTGTCACAAGAGTGAGAAAAAGAGAGTCCCTTAACTACCCTGGTATGCTAACAAGGAATAACAAAAACATGGTTAGCAAGTTAGTGGACCTACAAGTTAGAAAACAAAATACAAAGAAAGAAAATAGAAACTAATAATGAGAAACAAATTAAACTAACATAAACAAGTGATGCATGAAACTGAACACATGAAATGGTTACCCAATAGAATTGAATATTCGAATTGAGTACACCAAGAGGAGAAATATGGGACAATGAATCCCATATTCCTCCTAAGAGAGGGTCCTTTGATCCCTAAAAAAACTAGAGCTATCACTCTCCAATGGTTAGTCTACAATGGTGAAAAATACCTAATCTTAGCTTCACAAGAGGTGTAAAGATAGCTCTATGCTACACTTGCTCAAACTTATGGCTCTAAGAGGAAGATGGATTCCCAAAGCTAAAAATGAGTAGCATAAAAATAATCAAATGCTTCTTGTTTTTTGCATACAATGGCCCTTTATTTATAGGAGGATGGAAATATTTTTCCCAACTAGTTTCAAATGTGAATGGCAGGCCCTTGGAGGTACCCCCCATCCTTTTCATTGATCCCAAGGAAAAATTGGGGGGCGATTTTGGGTATGGGGGAGATTCACTCCATTCCAAAAGTGGTTGAGGCCCTACCAAACTCATCAATGCATTGTTTTTTCATCCACATGGGTCTTTCAATTGTCATTCACACAAACCATGCCATGTGTGTGTTGTATACAGTGTTATCCCGTGTTATAAACAAGTGATGCATGAAATTGAACACATGAAATGGTTACCCAATATAACTGAATCTTTGAATTGAGTACACCAAGAGGAGAAATATGGAACAATGAATCCCCTATTCCTTCTAAGGGAGGGTCCTTTGATCCCTCAAAAAACTATAGCTATCATAGTAATAACTTAGTTACTAATCATGAATCTCTGCACTTTTCTCCCACAAATTTCTCTTCATGTGTCATAAAACATAAAATACCTTAATTAGCCTCCTTTGGATTCCATATTATTGAACCACTCAATGGTAGGCCTTGACATATTTCCATCCAACCAATCCCTTGCCTTGGGTTTTGTAGATCTAAATTAAACCTCCTGGTGGATGGAATTTAGATTGATTCCATGCTTTCTCACATTGAGTACTAAGCCAGGGGAGTTGGGGGACCGATAAGCCATCATGACCACATAGTAAAAGGAACCCTAGTTTGTTGCTGCAACCCTCTTTTCACTTTGTCTCGCTTTCTGCCCCAATGGCCTCTTTGGATCCGTATCCTCCTTAGGATTTCAAAGATGATGTTTTTTCCTTCAAGTCTCTAGTAGGATCCTTAGAAAACCTCCTTCCTGACCAGCGCATTCCCAGTTCATGAAGAAATTGGGTCAAATTCCAGAAGTGGCCATTTTGTGCGTCGTTTCTCAAAGAAAAACTATCTCCTTTTCCTCCAGAGTGTTCATCAGTCAATTCATGGGGTTATGGACATCTCCTAATCAAATAGATCTTTGGATTGAGTGGAACTGACATCCTTTGATACAAGGATGCATAAACCACTTTTCTGCGGTAAGGGTTTCTATGTTTTTTACTTTGAGCACAAAATGGATAGAGATCTCATTTTTAGGAATGGACCTTACTTCTTCAGCCCTAGAGGCTTATACCTAAGCAAATGGACCCTGAAATTTGATCTGGATAATGATATTCCCTTAGACCCACTCCCGCTTAAAACCTTTTATCTCCAACCTTATTATAGAGAATCGAGGAGGCTTCCTAAAAAACAAACATATTACAAATAATATAGTTCTAGTACAAGAAGCAATCCATTCCAGCATGAGAAACAAAGACCCATGAATGATTATCAAACTAGATATGGTGAATGCCTTTGACTGTGTCAACCATTATTTTATGTTCTCAGTACTCAAAGCCTATGGTTTCTCCGATTCTTTTATCAATTGGATGAAGGCCTTCATTGGTTCTCCTTGGATAATCCCCCTAATAAAAGGTCGTCCCTCCCATTTTTTCAAAGATAGCAGAGGCCTTAGACAAGGTTTCCCCCTTTCCCCCTACCTTTATATCCTTTTAGTTGATTCCATT
The DNA here is from genome assembly GCA_010110895.2 of Picea sitchensis. Classification (NCBI taxonomy): domain Eukaryota; kingdom Viridiplantae; phylum Streptophyta; class Pinopsida; order Pinales; family Pinaceae; genus Picea; species Picea sitchensis. The sequence continues at coordinate 58,675 of SNQJ01S0030195.1, forward strand.
AGTCAAAAGTTGGAAGAAGAAAGAAGGATTGGCATGCTTATGGGTTTACTTATAGGGGTCAAGGAATTGAATCACTCCCAATTTTTTTATAAAAATCTTCTCTTGGGGGCAGCTACTACAATCATCTCCAATTTTTTTCAGAAAGTTCTAGACTCCTTTATCTCTGCTTTTGGAGGACAAATGAACATTTCTAAATGTAATATCTATGGCTGGAATGTTCTAGGACATATTAGAGATCACATATCTAGAATATTTGGATTTCCCTTCATTACCACTTGGACTCATTGTGTTGTCCCTTGACCAAGTTTTGAGAATCCTTGGTCATGTTTGACCTACTTTTGGGACTTTGACAGGCTGTTGAAGGTGGAGCACAAGTTGAAGTGAAGATCGCTGGATCTCGGCCCCTTTTTAGGGCTTTTTGGGTTTTGGGCTTATGTAACGGGTATGGGGATTTTGGCCCATGGGTTTACCCATGTTTAGGCCTGATTTTGTAATGTATAAATAGATGTCTAGGTGATGTAAGAAGGGGGACATCTATGTGATGCTAGGTGCTAAGTGCAAGTGGTAATTGTAATTGTTTTGTGCATACTGTGTAAGAATTGCAGAGCTAAGTGTAAGTGATCATAACAGACTATGGAAGGATTTGTGTTGTAACTCGGGGAAGGAAGATATAGCTAAGTGCACAGATCTCTTTTCCTCTGCAGAGTAAGATCTCAAGGCTCTGTGCATGTAGAATATTGACAAAATACAATAAAGAGAGGAAGAATTGGTGGACGTAGCCCCAGGGAGGGGGTGAACCACGTATATCATGTGTTATGGTTTCTTTGTGCATTTTGGGTGTTCTCTTGTTTATGTGATTAAATGCTTAGTGCGTCGATGTATGTGAGATGAATATGATATGATAGCTTAGTGATGAATAATGTGAACAAATGCTAGATATGACCTATGTTGATGTGCTTAGTGCTTGATTATATTGGATCTGTGTGAATACTGCATCGTTCTGTTATTAGGGTTTATCTGCGTTGTAAGATAAAGGTGAATATTGATGAATTGTAATTGCTAAGTTCTCTATTAAAGTGTTACAATCATATATATGTGTCCTAGCTAAGGTTGTAGACATCATAGTCCTGCAACCACCCCTACCGCTACCTTAGGTGAGAATTCTTCTTCTTCGAAGGTGTTGTCGAAAGGGCCGGTAGTTAGGGTTTTGTTGGTGCGTTGTTGTAGCATTGAACCCTGGGTCTGCCCTTGTGCCAACAAATCGTTCTGATGTCGGGACTGGAACTGTGCTTGTTGGGAAATAAAGAAAAGAGAAAGCTATGTACGTAGATCTGTTTCCCTAGTGCAAAATATTCTACTTGACCTATGAAGCTTTGTGCCAAGAAGAAGAGTCAGATCTAAAGAAAAGAGGTAGGACCTGAAAGCTTTGTGCTCTGATAAAGGTAAGAACAATGAAAAGTTTTGATTGAAAAAGTAAGATAAGTGGAAATTTTAGTTTCAAAAGTATGGATCTAGGTATGTTTGATAAATTTTGTCCTAGCTTGAAAAGTAGGGCATAGCTCGATGAAAGAAGATTTGATATGAGTATATCTGACAAAAATAGTGAAAGATATGTTATTCCTATACATAGAAAGAATGTTTGGACTAACAAATGGATGTAGGATCCTAGAAAGAAGTTTTTGCAGGTTAGATACTATCCTAGTGCGCAGTACAGGAAAGGTCGGGGATTCTTTCAAAGAAAAATAATACTAACCCTTTGTTATAGTTGCAGAAGACTAGGACATCTTGCTAAGGAATGTCTTGGTAGAAGACCTAGTTGTCTTTGTTGTAAAGTTATGGATCATGAAGTTTTAGATTTCCCTAGAATGATTGCTAAGCTTGACATAATGAATATGAGACAAGAAAACCCCAAGGAAGGTTATGAAACTGAGACCATGGTAGAACCCTAGAAAGAATCATAGAATGTATTACTACAAATGAAAGAAACCCTAAATGATCACAGGAATATCAACTTATCAGAGATCTTCAAAGAAAAAGAATGCATAGAAGAAAGAATAGGAGACTTTGACATTGACTATGTTCTCGATGAAGAAACATAGGTGAATATCATGACAGAAAGAACTTGGGAAAGTTTAGGAAAGCCTGCTATGATTCTTTCATTGTGAGGAATAGGATTATTTAGAGGAAATCTAATAACCCTATGTGGAAGACTCACCCAGATATCTATGAGTGCTCATGGAACTTCGATAAAGGAAGATTTTGATATTTTTAAATTTATTAAGAACAACACCCCATTTTCTATATTACTAGGAAAACCTTGGATTGAAAATGATCGGGCCAGAAGAAAAGAAGAGGAAGTCTTAGAGAAGAAGAAGCAAGAATTAAAATATTTCATGAATAGGAGGATAACACACTTGATTGAAGAACAGGAAAATAGATCGAAGCTACTTAGAACCAGAAAATTGGATGTAGAAGTTAAAAGAACACAATAAGACTCATAGAACACTGAAGTACCTACCCCAGAGAGAGAATATGTATTACTCTCTGACCCTATGAAATAATCTCAATAGCGTGAAGTTACTATGCCAAACGGAGATAATAATTAGAATGGAAAAAGGAATATCGAGACGAAGATCACCGAGAAGAAGGCTAGAAAACTCAATAAGAAGAGAGCAAAGATAGAAAAGTTATAGAAGGTGCCAGAGGGGACTTCGTAGAGGGAAGGTTTAAAAGAATGGAAATTTGTTGAGATATCATAACAGTGCAACATGGAACTTTGCCATGGAAAAGAGATATAGCCGTTGAAAGCATTATAACCGTTAACCTGATGACCCGAATGGTTAGAACAATAGTAATGGCCTGAATACTCGCCATCATACCATTGGGACTGCGTCGCAATGGATAGAACCGCATTGATGAATACCTCTCATCCGTTGAAGGGATCCGTTACATTGTGTCTACTTAGTTCATCGATTGTTGCACCAAGAACACTTTTGCGAATTGTATCCAAGCCAACTCATTGCTACCGCACTGTGTTTATTGAGATTGATACCTGTTCCATTACATTGTACACTCATTCATCCACCCGAGTTATCTAATCTAAGCGTGCATGTCAGACGAGCTCAGTGCCGCAGAGAAATCCATTGAAGAATTTCTCATCGATCTCATGGCTGAGAAATTAATGTCTGTAGGTATTCAAGCATCATCGACGAGAGGAGTGCAAGCCTCTCCATCAACTGCTCGTGAGTCACGACCATCCCGATTGGAAGAAGAGAAGAGAACCAAGCAAATAGATGACCTAGCCAACATGAAGTTAATTCTGACCATCTTACCAAAGTACATCCTTCCTTGGTCGGTGCGATGAGTCATGACAGTGTCTCGAGGGACTTTGATTACACCATGGTTACTGTGTACCTCTCGAAGGGGATACATGCAGTTAGAATGCAGCAGGATAAGATCGCAACGTTGAAGTTCAACGAATTTAACCTAGGAGACCGCAAGAACCATAGTATGCTCGCTCCTTACAAATACTTGACCAGGATGAAGGGGAAGAACTCAAAAGTAATCCCCCAGCCGTGGACTATCAACCTCGCGTAGTCCACCCTCTTGAATGTAATGAAGATTCTTCACTTTGGAAGGCACCAGAAGGTTAACACATGTGTTAATCTCCTACTCTCATGTTACCATGGCAGATACCTATGGATAGACCAATACAACATATTCGATCCGACACTGATCCATAAGATCACTGGATTGAGCATGCATGGACCCAACTCGCAGGACTTCTACCCAGGAAAGGCTAGAGATCGTGCATTGGCATAGAATATCAAAGACACATATGGTGATTTAGAAAAGGGGATTCAAGGCTATAAGGTAGCTTCCATCTAGAATGGCACAGTGAATTTGGTCTGCCAGTTGATCACAAGAAAACTCATAAGAAAGAACATACCTACATAGGTCACAGGATTCGTTGCTGACCTTGTCAGGAAATGTGTAGAAGGACTCGAGATGAACTGAGCAAAGTACTTGGTCAACCAGCTGGAATTAGACTATTGCGAAGCTCGAGATCAGGGCTATGAGTTCCACTTTAGCTGGCTCCTGATCCTCATCGCATTTACAGCTTGGGATATGTCAGAAGGTGAAACCTTCCTGGACATCAAGCCATTCGAGCCACTCGCTACGAAGTTCACCATGCTATGGTAATCGATTGATATGGTAAAATAGTGGTAGTCAAATGCGATCTTCCACACATACTATCTCCAACTGAAGAAGGTCATCGAAGTTGTCCCTCGCATGATGCCAAACACCTTGTATCGATTTAGACCTCTCATGAAGTTCTTCACATATCGACACATCATCTATATCACAATGTGAGCAGACGTGCATAAAGAGGAGCTTTAGTCATACAATAATCTCATAGAGGAGGACCTCGAAGAGATCACCGAGGAATGGTCTGCAGAGCTCCTCATCCCCGTTGACCCTGAAGATATGTTCAATCCCGAGCTTGACAGCTCGAAGGCTGCTCACAAAGAAAATGACACACCTAAAACCAACCGAAGAAATAAGACTGAAGAAGTCCAAGACTTGATCAATGCATCGGAAGAAATTGCTTCAGTATTACCTGGTCGAGGGGGTGATGACAAAGTAGAAGAGACAAATGGAAGAGAAGATAAACAGAATCAAGGTGAAGTAACACCACCTAAGGATCCTGTTGATGAGGCTGATACCTTGAATAAAAAGATGTTTTCCCCCATGAAACCTACTTCCCGAAAGAAATCCAGAGCCACCTTAACTAAGATGCAGACTATGATCACTATAGATGACTTCGAATTCATCATTGCAGTTGTAGCAGATGCCTCATAGGACATATTGTATAAAAGTGAAGCCAAGTAGGAGGAGATGTAAGATAGAATTGAGGTTGAACTCATAGGGGTACAATAGGCCCTTCAATCCAATCATGTAGTATCCACTGCGCTCCTGCCATCAGAAGAACCAGAGTTGGGATATGAGCCTACCCAACTCCATAGACTAGATGATGCTACCGAAGCTCACCTTCGTCGAGAAAAAGTTGAGAAAGACCAGGCCACAACAACCCTAAAACAAGCCCAAGAATAAATGGTAGAGCAACGTCGAGTTGCACAAAAGGAGAAGGAGGAACTTCAAGCCAAGTTTGAAGAAGAGAGGGTACAGGCCAAGCAAGAAAAAGAATAGTTGCTCACATAAAAACTTGGATTCAAATAAGCAGTCGACAAAGCACTTCACTCTATGATGGGCTTACAGCCAAAGGAAAAATACCAAGTGGAGAATCAAGTAGCACATCTCGCAGAAGCTATCCAACAACTACAACAAAGAATAGCATACTTATAGCTACGAACAGTGCCCATCACTCCACCGAATGTATGAGATCAAAGAGAAGCAACTTCTTGAAGCGTAGTTGAAAGAATCAAGTCCCTCACTATGGAATGTAAACAACTAAGTGATTGTAGTGCCCAAACTTATGAGCGACTCACTGAGGATTTTGAATTAAAGGCACTAGAGTCATAGCTCTAGGAGGCAAAGTAGCAAGCAAAAACAATATAGGTGCAGTTGAAGCCCCTTTCAGTCGTTGAGAGGATGAAGTGATCCCAAGAACAACGCATTGCTTAATAGAAGGTACACACCATTCAGAGAAAAGTCATGGAATTGACTCAGAGGCTCCAACTAATACAGGATGAGGCTTGCCAACTATTCACAGAGATTGAAGACCGAGGACAAGAACTGGAGCAAGTCATCACTGCAGCTGAACAACGCTTAGAGGGACCTGTCAACGAATCAGTAATCCAATATTTCATCGAGCATAAGGTCATGGCACAACAACAGGTTGAAGTAGCTCAAGCCAAACTTGAGGCTTTTGAAGCAGAGCTACCCAGACCAGAGTGACTTGGGACAAGTCACAAGTGAGTGTTGGGGGCCTGTTGG